>BOPN01008169.1:29094-31594 GCA_017312705.2 Penaeus japonicus | reverse complement strand
TGATTGTACAATTCTCTCTCAGCTGCAGACTTCGATCAGGAAAGAAGAGAAGATGCTGCGGTGTCAGCGGTGACTCGAGGACTTGGGAGAAGATAAGGCTGCTTTTCTGTACAAGTCATGCAAATGCCAGGCACTTCGTAGGTCGACATGCGGCTAGTGCAAGAAATATGCTTCTCTGAAATGTCAAGTTCTTGAAGCACGACAGGGGCGCGGTCGTCTGTTTCACTTTTCTTGAATGAAGGTCCAGGGCGACATGACTGCAGCAGGGGCGTGTTCTGCTTCGCTTTTTTTATGGAAGTTGTGTGAACAGTCGTTTTTGTATATCAGTGGAGTGGAGAATTTCTGGTCGCTGTACGATGTTTGTGGCAGTGGCTCGCTCAATATATATATATATATATATATATATATATATATATATATATATATATATATATATATATATGACTCTAGAAATGAACTTGCAATCATGCAACAAACAAAAGCGCCGAAAAGATTAATGCATGAAAAGATAAATTGCCAAGTAACAAAAACAAAACCCAAAAATAAGCTGAAGCTCGTTAATGCATTTAGACTGACAACTGTTATTAACGCACGATTGCTGTTCATGAAATATAAAAATCTACCGAAATATGAATATACAAAAAGGAACAGCGACTTAGAAGCCTACCAGTTGTATAGATAAGATGCTTATTACAAAGGCAGTAGTTGCTCTTGTGATATTTTAATATTTGAATTGACTTATTCTCTCACCTCAATCAGTCATATGTCCTTGGTAAAGAAATCAATTTCGCACAATTTAGAAATTGGATTAAGTGGAAGACAAACAAACAAAGAAAAAAAACATTTAGCTATTGTCGATTGATAAAAAAGATAAAACACACATAGCTGAAGATATGGTCATTGATTATACGACCCGGAATTATTACACGATTATTCCGTAAAGCGGAATTTGACGAGATTTTTCTTTGGCTGCCAGTACCGGTAGCAAGCTGTCGGTCCAATCAGTCCCATCTGATGCGATTGGTAAAAAGTTACGCTAGATTTGGTAGTCATAAATTGTTTTCTCAATCAATATGTGATGCTGTGAAATCATATCATTGAGACTTAACGGCGATTTCAGTGAGCAGGCTGGAACGAAAGAAGCTCGGTAGGGCCTCAGGGCTGAGATAAAGCTGTGAGCGAGCGTGAAGCTCCGGGAACTGCACGGTGGAGGCGCGAGAGAGATAGAGAGACAGATGCAGATACAGAGACAGAAAGATACAGGGAAGAGAGAGAGAGAGAGAGAGAGAGAGAGAGAGAGAGAGAGACAGAGAGAATAGGAGATGAGAGGAGAGGAGAGGAGAGAGAGAGAGAGAGAGAGATCAAGTAAGAGTGAGCCAGAGTGGAGCTAAATAGACAAAGGAAGATTAGGGAAGAATACTAGGAAGTAATTTACATCCCTTAAGTAGACCAATCAAATATAACTCATAATAACAACTGATAATGGGAGGGAAACAATGCAAACCCATGTGTATACCTACTAATATATGAAAACTCTAGGACAAGTCCCTGCTGTAATCCAGTATTGTTTTTCCAGAGTGTCTTTTTCTCGGAATAAATACTTCCCACACATTAACGTGAACGGTAATACTTTATTACACTACAGAGATTACACAAACAGCATAATATGTGTTCCATAACTTATCTGAGTTCCATAAAATTGGTCTAAGCGGGAGATGATGTAAAATAGAACTATTGAGTTAAGCTTTTATGTGGTTTGTATATTAATATGTATATCAATGTGTAAACTTTAAATTCACGTTTAAAACAACTGTTTTGCACACACACACACACACACGCACACACACACACACACACACACACACACACACACACACACACATATATATATATATATATATATATATATATATATATATATGTATATATATAAATAAATAAATATAAAAGCGCACACACACACACACACACACACACACACACACACACACACACACACACACACATATATATATATATAAACAGGGAGAAAGAGACATTGAGAGTGTTTACAAATCTTTACAAAACTGACCAGCATCCCCATAGACCACCGGCTTTATAGCGTAGCGGCCAAAGCCTTATGACATTCAAATGCGTGGGTGCCTGACTGGCTAGTGTTCTGCAATTCTGGCAAATGTCACACATGCATTTCTTGGAAAGCTGTCACTGTAGGAAGATCTTGGAAACGGATTTTCATCATAATTTACATGCATCTTACGCAACTGCCATGTTTCCCCCCCCCCCCCCTATGCATGTGAAGGAAATTTGTACAAATCAATCCCCCCCCCTACATGCGAAGGAAATTTGTATAAATCATACCCCCCCCCCCCCCCCTCGTGCATATAAAGGAAATTTGTATAAGTCATATCTCCCCCCCCCCCCCCCCCCCGTGCATACGAAGGAAATTTGCACAAACCATCAGTCACAAAACCTTTCGCTTCTCGGAAATGCCTGTGTAGCT
>BOPN01008169.1:15000-22500 GCA_017312705.2 Penaeus japonicus | reverse complement strand
ACTATGACTCACATTTCACTTGATATACAAGTTGAAATGCTTTTCTTGAGTTTTGGATTGACATTTATGTACTAAGCATTGTTGTGAGGTCAGTTAACAATAACTATCGAGCCTTTTTGCATTTAATTTTTTGACACGGAGAAATACTCTACTCTCAATAAACATATTTCATTTAATACCAAATTCCAATACCAAATGCGAGCCCAAGACTAATGTTCATGCAGTGTATTAAACGGTAACTGATAACAAATCAGCGAATAAAAAATCCAAATGTAAGCAAATCCAGTTGAAAAATACATAAATATCTGTAACTTGAAATCTACATGAATATACAGATAGATCCACCACATATGCGTAGATAATATGCACAAAAAACAGACTTACGAGAAATTCATACCCTCCGCCAAAGCACTTAGGAGATTGACCATAGGACCCATGACGGACACTGGATCCCCTGGGGCAGTGTTCTCTATTACGACGTGCGGGCGGTACTCTTCTGCCACTACCACGAACGAAGGAGACCAGCTCAGCCTATGAGTGAGAAAGAGGGTTTTAGTTCAGTGGACTTGCATAAATCCTGGGAAATATATGGATAGATAAGTAGAGGAGCAAATGGATAACCTGATAGACATGTACTCGTTCTAACTTGAAAGAGTGTAAGGCAATAGCTGGAAAGAGACTTTGTAATCTCATGTGGATGATGGTATCTTTGTATCGTTTTTCTGCCTCCATCCCTCCTCCATTTTCTTTGACGATTTTTAAGTATTGTTAGTGGTCGTTAGCAATTTCAACATTATGGCATACAGATGATACCAATCGTGTATCAGATATGGATTTCGACAAATTATTAAGAAGAAAAAAAGTAACGGAAAGGAATATCAAATACAAATTCATACCACGTAAAAAAAAACCTTTTAGGGCAGCAATTCTAATGCCTATTAACCAAAAACTAGTGCAACGAAAAAAATAAATAAAAATAAAATAAAGCAACATGGTAATACCAACTTCTTAAACTTCTCTGGAAATAACTTCAGGTCACTGCGGAGAACAAGGCCTCGCTGTCGTGTAAATGAAGCCACTCGCACTTGGGCTTCAGATGGGTCGTAAGGCAAGTTGACGAACAGACTTATGCTTAGAAAGAGAACAGTTTCGTAAAAAAAATACAAAATAAAGAAAAAAAAAAGAAAAAAAAAGACCAGTATTTAAGAGTAGCTTCAACCCAATACAAAAATATTTGTTTTAACTGGAATCACTACCTAAAAAATATTTGTTTTAACTGGAATCACTACCTAAAAAATATTTGTTTTAACTGGAATCACTACCTAGACTCTTACCCATCATGTCTTAATAACATTAGCATAGCATTCATCACGGAGAACGTCGCATACAGGTGTCGTAGTTCTTGAAGAGACGTGCGAGTGACAACAAGTAGCTTCGTGGACCACAAGACGAGGCGACTCCGGAGAATCAACTCGCTGAAGGAGGCCAGGAAAGCCGGGTCGTCACTCAACACTACTACACTGGTACACCACGATAACTGACGAACCTGAGGATGTATCGTATAACTATTTTTTCAAGATCTTGATACAAGAAGATCGTTCCGTAATTTCAGAATCTGATTATCGTTACACCCCGATTATAGTGAACATGACTCACAGTTCTAGCATGCTCAATCGACTGGGTGAGACCATCTGTCATATTCGGACCTGACGAAATCGGGAAGTACATCACACTCCCGCCAGCTTCCAGACCAAGCGACATCTAAAAGAACGTACATTAACATCATGGGTAAGGCTGAGTGTCACCGACAAGTGACGGAGGACAATTGTTTAAGCTTATAAGATAGTCAAATGCTGTCGACATTCCTAAAATCAAATTCTAGAAATCACTCTCTCTTCACTCATATCATATCGCTTGTGCAAATCAAATTTGTCACAGTTGTATCCTAAACTCTAACAGTGATCAATAGTAAGTTTAGATTGAAGTGATGCAGTTTAGTTTAGATCTTTATTTACCACCCTGGCTAACTGCACAGGCATGGGCAAGCTTTGATACATTGATGTAAAGTCAAGAAATCGTTGCTAACATTGTATAACAAATTAAGGTAATAACATGATTATATTCTATAGTATATCAACTGTGAATAGACATTTGATCAATGTTGTAATTGGGTATCATATACCGAATTTCGGATATAGCATAAGTACATCTTCTAGTACAGTTGATGTTATGAAATAATTACAAAACTCTGCGTACCTCATGCTAGGTGGCCTGAAAGGTTGTATCATATGGCACTCTGAAATGTAATGTTCAAGTGTTCGTTTATACTCTTCGTTGCAAAGTCTGCATTTAGTTTCTTCTACATTGCATCCTGAACTGACCTGCCAATATATTCTGTATTGAAGTCTAATTCTTGCAGTCACAATATCACATTGTCTTGTCCTTGCCTTGTATGAACCATAAATGAATCTCTCCTGCGAAAACTGGTCAAAATGTTTTATGCTACAGCTTTCAGGTCTTTGAGAGTTTGTTAGCTCCATCAAGTCCTCCCTATTGGAGGTTCTTATTATGTGTGAAATCCTAGCAAGAGGTATGCCAAAGTCTATATCCACAATTTGCTTATCACATCCTGCCCTCGCTAAGCGATCACCACGATCATGTTTAGCGATTCCAATATGCGATGGTATCCACACAATATGTATAACATGTCCCCGTTTCTTGGCGCGATGTACATTTATTCTTATATTATTTACGATATTTCCAGCACCTTCATCAATAGTGTTCAGAGCCAGGAGAGCACTCTGCGAGTCGCAGAAAATTACTCCTGAGCCTTGAATTAACAGAAAGTCTGTGGCTATGAGTATTCCTGCCAACTCAGTTTGCGTAGTGCTCGCCCAGTCATGAACCCTCCTACAATCTTGGTGCTGCAAAATATT
The DNA here is from genome assembly GCA_017312705.2 of Penaeus japonicus. Classification (NCBI taxonomy): domain Eukaryota; kingdom Metazoa; phylum Arthropoda; class Malacostraca; order Decapoda; family Penaeidae; genus Penaeus; species Penaeus japonicus. The sequence continues at coordinate 19,564 of BOPN01008169.1, read as the reverse complement.
GTTTTTATATACAACGTAAGCCCATCCTGCTCTACTTCCAGACTGTAGGGATCCATCAGTGTAGCACTCATAGTCATTATTCAGAGTTTCAAGATGCTCATTAATGGTTGCAAGGGTGTGTTGCTTAAGTACAGCTGGTGAAACTGTGTCTTTTAGGGACATTCAGTATAAAATACGTTCAATGTCGACATTTTCCATGGTGGAAGAGAACGTCCATATGGGAACCTACTCAAGGACATATTTAATTGGTGTATGGATTTGTATGTCGTTTGCAACCATGAATTTGAGGGCGACTCGGCACTGCTATGCAAAGATGAATTCACTATCTTATATTTAAGTTGCCTCTGGAACTCTGTATTATAGAAGGGTTCTTTAATTGCTTTGACACCAAAAATAGTATTAATGTATGATATTCTTTCGTAAATAGATGGCAAGTTGAGTTCCTTTCTCATGTTCACAATCCTCGTTGTTTTGGGAGCACCGAGAATGATCCTCATGGCTGCATTCTGTACAATTTCTAGACAAGTTAACTCTGATTCCCTAAATGATACAAGGTGTAAGGCATGGTAATCTACGACTGACCGTATATATGATAAGTAAAAGAGTCTTGCAATGTTAACATTGACACCATGTCCTCTGCCAACAAGTCTTGAGTGGCTTCAGCTGCTCCCACAGTCTTTTCTTTCAGTTCATAATGACATCTGTGTCGTTAACAGTCACCCCGAGATACTTGTATTTGTGGCAAAGATCTAGCTCAATGTCATCTATATGAAAGTTTGGCAGTGGGATTGTAAGAGGATTGAGTGCCTTGGTGTTTTCAACTGAGATTATCAAACCGCACTCAGTATCTTTTGTGGACAGTACATTAAGAATCTTTTGCATTCTATCCTCGGATGAGGTTTTAATGCAGATGTCATCAGCATAACAAATAATGGAATTACTGCCCTCAAGTGGTATATTGCTTAATAGTCTGTGCAATAAAATGTTAAATAGCATGGGGCTAAGTACGCCCCCCTGGGGTGTGCCAAGCTCAAACATTTTAGAGTATGTACTTTTGATTCCCCTGAAGAGAACATGAGCTGATCGGTTTGATAAATACATTTGAATCCACGTTAAAAGTTTACCTTGAATACCAAAGCTAGCCAGTTGCTCAAGGATGAGGTCTCTGTTTGCAATATCAAAGGCAGATTTAAGATCGAGAAATACAGTTTGCATGCCTTGCTGAGAATTTGTCAAGTACTCTGCAAAGCAGTGCTGAGTGCTACGTCCTGGGAGGAATCCATACAGTCTTGGAGTTAACTTGGCATGTATGCGATACATGAGTCTGCTCAAAATAACTCTCTCAAGTACCTTGCATAAACATGAGGTCAATGAGACGGGTCGGTATTTATCAGAGTTCGGTTTGGGTATGGGAATGATTAAGCTTTTAGTCCAGGAGCTTGGGAGTATTCCTTGGGATAAGCTTAGTCTGTTTGTAAAGATGTATCCTGGGTTACCTGGTACCTGAGCAATGAGCCGAAGTACACTATAAGTGATGCCATCCTCGCCTGGGGCAGTTGCCTTACCCTTGCGAAGTGCATTATTTAATTCCCACTCAGTTATTTCGGCAAAGTCGCAGAACAGGCTATGACAATGTTAAAATTCCTATTTATTTTCGTGTTGTTAAGTTTATATCTTATTCTCTGCGGAAGTGAGTTCAGCTGAGAGATTCTGGGCCACTGATCTAGTAACAAATGGGCCTGTTCTAATGGGCTGTGGAACTGCGGAGTGGCGACCGCTTAACCTAACAACCTGTTGATTTTTCTCCATACCTCAGCTGAAGAAGTCTGGTGGTTAATACTCTGCAGGAATTGCTCCCAATGTTTACTGCGAATTTGAACCTTTAATTCTCTGAATTCTTTATTAGCTCTGAGGAATCGTAAAATATTTTTCTGATGTCATGTCATCCCTGTAACAATTAGCAAGCTCCTGAACTCATTTATGCTCCCTACTTAAAATGGGGTCATTTATCCACTTTGGTGCGTGAGGGACTGGGGAACTTTTTTTTCTTCGAGAGTTTTCTTGAGCAGACCCATGTATTGTAGTAGTCAGTGACAACTTTTATCAGGTCCTGAGAGTAATTTTCGACAGTGGTTACGACATAGGTACTATACCAGTCATAAACACGTGCCTTGAAGTGATGCTCCAGTCCCGGTGGGATTGTAATTTTAGGTCTGGGTGCTTTGTGAGCTATGCTGTTGTCAACAGTATACTCTGTTAGGATTGCAAAGTGGTCACTGACTAACTCCCGAACCAGTGAAGTACAAACATTACCATGTACTAGATCTTTGCCAATTACATAATAATCTAACCTGCCACCTGATAAATGAGTCTGTTTATATGTGCCATATACAGTCATTGATCTTCTATTGACGCAATGTTTAAATTCCTCCCCATTGCTGTTACTCTGGGGTTCACCAAATTGTGTGTCTAGCATTGAAATCTCCCATACATAATGTTCCTTGATTATAGAAATTGGGTAGAGAACTAGTCAGAAACTTTGAGCTCCTGGCATACACATTATATAATGAGAAGAACCCAGAGGCAGTCTTAATTCTTAAATGATGGAAATGCACGTCGGTGTTCCCGGATTTTTTTACTAGTTCATGTGGCAGTGTTAGCTTTACAAAAGTCAACAAACCCGTCATGGCTGTATTTACATATGAGCAATACCCTTTGAGTTTAGGCGCTATTTTCATGTTAGTAGCAGCTGCAAACGGTTCCTGTACGCAGATTACATCGACATTGTTTTTACAAATATAAAATTCTAGGTCATTAAGCCTAGGCTTAATACTACGCATATTCCATGATATGAATTTGATTGTGCGTTTATCCATAAATGAGTTTTTTATTTGATAGTCTATACTTCATTCTGTAATATCCTCTCATGGTAACGCAGTTTACTTTACAGAAAGCACACATATACATTGCTGTATAACCATATTTCTCCTCACATAGGACAGACCTTGATTTAAAACTACACTTAACCATTTAAACTATTAATTCTTAGCTTTTTTCCGCTTCGTGCTCAGTCCCTTCAATTGATGTGTTGAGGGCATTCGGGGGACCGGAAGCTTTATCAGGGTCCGTGTCACGTAGTTCCTGACACTGTCTTCCCTCAGTATCAGCACGGGCTCCCTCACACTGACCACTATTAATGGAGGAATTGGTATCATGACACCGTGTGTCATCGCGGGTTTCTTTATCACTGATGACATTACTGACCTCTCGACATTGGCAGTCCTTTTTCATTTATTCTATATCTCGCTTCAGTGTCTCTATTTCACCATCAAAATTAAGTTTTGTTCTTTTAGTGTTTGAACTAATTCCACTAGTTGTTCTGCACTGTCATTTCCTTTCGTGGGTATTGTGATGTCACCACTAACGTCACAGTCCACGCGCGGCCTAACGGGGGATTCCCCGGTGCGACCTTTGGTCTACCGTGGGTGAGGGTGAGGGTCGGTGGGCTCGGCTGGTGCCAGGGGAGGGGAGGGGGATGGTGCGTCCTCGCTGTCCTCGGAGGTTGCAATTGGAGTGAAGAATTTGAGGCCCGGAAATCCCTCTGTGAAGAACATCATCATCTCGAGACGAACATATTTTGTTCTTGGTGCAAGTATAGGCTTGATAACATTTTCATGTTTCTTCTTCTTCTTGGGTGTACGGCTTACTAAAGTAAAGCCGGCATCATCATCTTCATCAGTACCTTCCACATGGGTATCGGTAGTACTGACATCAGTGGCTGCAGCAATTGGTGCAGTACTTGCTTTTTCCATGGGTATGCATATATCAGCCGTGGCGCTGTGCTCAGCGTTGGGAGGGGAGGGAGAGGTGGCCACCAAGGCTTCTCCCTCCTCAATGTTTACATTGCGGCTGTCCCCCATGGTGGGGGTAACCGCGGCGCCTGGCTCGCTCGCTGCATGACAGGTGAATTATGGCTCAGGGCACAACAGGGCATTCAGTCCTAACGGTCTCTGTAGCTGTACTGGCACTCGCAGGATAGAGTCCTTCAAATACCTTGGCGTACATAGTTCTACTCTTTTCACAGCAATGGATTCATGGACAATCACTTTCGATGGACAAGAGCGCCCAGCATTCGTGCACACTTTACACCTTCGAGCCCCTCGTATATGGCATTAGAGTTCCGTGTATTAGGAATAGTTACGGAGCACGGGCACCATACAACCTCTCCATATGAGGTCACGATGCGTACTGGAGTGATGCAGAAATATGAAATTTGGCTCAATTAATCCGCAGATTTAAATCGCCTAATGACAGAGTACATACATACACTATATTAACTGTAATTACGCAATTTGGAACATTAAGAAATACTCTCAAAAGTACTGTGCAGAGCTGATATTGTTATAGTTACATATCTGTATTTGATAATCAAATCTTTAATCCCCATCCAAAACTTTGAAGAAAAGTAACATGAAAACACAGAGCTCAATGTTCAATGTCTAGTCTTCCACTGTAGATATTTTAGCATTACATGTTAGCCCTCGGATGTAATGCATTTAATAAC
>BOPN01008167.1:23125-28125 GCA_017312705.2 Penaeus japonicus | reverse complement strand
CTATATGTGAAGGGATTTTGACTTTGTGTCTAGGTATTATGTTTCATCATTTCTCTATTTTTGTTTTCATATCATTCGTTTTATTTTTGCTTTTAAATCTAAAACCCGACATAGCTTCCCATATCGTTACCCGTTCGCTCTGGAGTAATCATTGCAAGTCCTTTCATCATTTGTCGTTTCCGGAAACTTCTTTCCGATCAACTACGTTCGTTGCACAAACTCGGATTATTCACGTCGTGTTTCGTGGTATGGAAAGAGATAGATAGATAGAGAGAGAGAGAGAGAGAGAGAGAGAGAGAGAGAGAGAGAGAGAGAGAGAGAGAGAGAGAGAGAGAGAGAGAGAGAGAGAGAGAGAGAGAGAGAGAGAGAGAGAGAGAGAGAGAGAGGCAGAGAGAGAGAGAGAGACAGAGAGAGAGAGAGCCGCAGAATCCACGCGAAATCAAGGATCAGGACTCATTTTCCGCGACTCAAGGAGTGCTTTATAAGTTCCGGAGAGGAAGGGTGAGCCCTGTAATTATTCTGTCTCTTTGGATGCCTTCAAGATATACTTGTGGTATGTTCTATATTCGGAATTTCTTTTTATGTCATGATCGCATTTCAAATATAAAAGAATAGTCCTCACGTCTGAGCGATACACCGGGTAGATGAATGATAGATGAACAGATAAAGGACTATGTGATTAATTGTTTTCTAGGCTGATGTACTGGAATATATAATCATTATATCCCAGACGTGTACCACTGTTATATCACAATATAATGTTATGATCATACATCAAATGCATCAAAGGCTTGCCACGCCTGAATAGTTAGATGATGAGATAAAGGACTGTACTGAAGGAAGATACAACGTAATAATAGTAGAGGAGTTTAATTACCACCGTGAGAGCAAGTCTGTGACAGTATATGACGGGCAGGCACCCTGGTGGAAGATTATAGTACATGCAGGAACCTTGGGCGAATTTAGAACAGAAGTTAATCAGGGACTGCTTAACAGCAGAATAAATGATAAACCATGTCTCCCCAACACTATTTTGCACCAATTAACATTGTATTCCTACACATAAAGACGGAATCAAAGATATAATTTTTAAGCAACTTGCAATTCTATGATCTAGGATAAACGCTTAACCTATGTTTGTATTATCTGTAGATCTAAGATAGATATAAGATCTGCACAAGAGGAGATCTGACTTTTTCATTAGAAATTAAGGATTAAAAAAGAAAAGATTTCAAAATATGTTTAGTAAGCTTCTGTAAGAATGTAAGATCTGTAGATATAAGATCTGCACAAGATAAGATCTAAGATTTCAAAATATGCTTAGTAAGCTTCTATAAGAATATAAGATCTGTAAATGTAAGATCTGCATATTTGTTGTTCAGGGGAATAAGGAGTTCCCATTCTTAAAACTTTTAACTCGGTGCACGTCATGGCAAAGTACTTGGCCCTATGCAGTTCAATATTCTAGTGTAAAAAATCATATCTGATGTACAAATAGGAATCAGACCTTTTTTGTTATGAAGATGGTGTTTACAGCATGGTTATATTTAGAATAAAAAAAGTCTTGATATTCACTCGGTAAAGACAACTGAATATGGATGAGTAATCGGAAAACCATCATATCAAATATCCACTCGATAACTTCATTTCCTTTCTGCAGTAATGACACTTCCCCAGAGCTCAGTACAAATATTTCGGAGTGACAGTTAGTCAGTGACCCCAGACTCATGAGATAAAGAAATCTGGATTACTTGTAGTTAGAACTCATGGCATCAGGTGTTGAATTTGTTAAGCTGATTTACCTGTCATGAGTAAGGTCAGATATAAATGGCTAAATAAGGAATGGCATAAAGCGGTCAGAATCATCTTCAGTGCTCCTATGGCGACAAGGATTGTAAACATATAAAGGACATACAGAAAAAAAAAGAAGAAAGAAGAAAGAGAGGGGAGAGGAGGAGGAAGAAGAAGAAGAGGAAAAAGAAGGAGAGGGAGGAGGAGGAAAAGACGAAATAGAATAAGAAGAGAGAGGAGGAAGATGATAACGAAGCCACGGTGGAAAACTGAAGCACGATGTAAAAAAAAAAAAAAAAAAAAAAAAAAAAAAAAAAAAAAAAAAAAAAAAAAAAAAAAAAAGTTCAAATGCATAACACACTATCTAAAAACCCGCAGAAGAATCAACATCCAAAGAAGAAAAAGATACAGAGAGGAGAAAATCCAAAAGAATACACAAAATTTTTCAAAGAAAAAAAAATGAACGAAAGAGAAAACGACGAAGAAGATAAACGAAAGATAACGATTAACTTCTTTCCTCCCGCGTTAAACCTCAGACGAGAAAATCAAACATAATCTAAACTTTCCAATGTACAGCTTAAACTTTGGGCCCAAATCATGGCGCATTTCTCGGACGGGCTAAACATTCTCGATTAAAGAGTCCATCGAAGACATTTTTATTGAAATAATTGGTCTTTGATATTTGGATTCTTCATCGAAATGGTGAGTTATTGTTGTTTAGAATGTATGGCTGGTTTATGTACACTATCGGGGAATACACTCTCCAGCGTATTATAGCACACACATACACACACACACATACACATACACAAACACAAACCCATACACATACACATACACATACACAAACACATACACATACACATACACATACACACACACACACACACACACACACACACACACACACACACACACACACACGCACACACACACACACACACACACACACACACACACATATGCACATATACACATACATATATGTATAAAGTAAAAAGAAAAAAAGTAAAGATAAACGAGATGTTAATAATGAGGAAGGTAATGAAAACCAGCGAGTGAAGATACAGCACCGATGTTAAAGTGCAAGTCACGCGCTTATATATGCATATATATATATATATATATATATATATATATATATATATATATATATATATATTTGTGTGTGTGTGTGTGTGTATGTATATATATATATATATATAGAGAGAGAGAGAGAGAGAGAGAGAGAGAGAGAGAGAGAGAGGAAGAGAGAAAGAAAGAGAGAGAGAGAGAGAGAGAGAGAGAGAGAGAGAGAGAGAGAGAGAGAGAGAGAGAGAAAGATAGATAGATAGATAGATAGATATACTGAGAGAGATTGAGAAAGAGAGATCGGAAATGACCCTTGTCCCATCACCCAGTTCGATGGGTCTTTACCGTTGTAATGGTACTCCTGGACCAAGTCGGAGTAGTTTCTGCAGAGCGAAAGTGACATGGGTATATGTGAATGGGAGGTGATGGGAGAGCTAGAGAGAAAGGAGCTGGTAGATAGGCATGTGATTTGATTAAACGAATTATCAATTGGTGGATAAACACACGCGCGCGCGCGCACACACACACATAAGCATACATAAGTATAGAAAGAGAGGCAGAGACAGGAGCCGAGAGAGAGAGAGTGAGAGAGAGAGGTTTGAAGAGAGGGAAACAGAGAGAAACAGAGAGAAAGAGAGAGAGAGAGAGAAAGAAAGAGAAAGAGAGAGAAGCAGACAGACACACAGACAGATAGTCAAAAGAAAAAGACAGACTGACAGATAAAAAGACAGAGATAAAGGGAGAGAGAGTAGAGGTTCCCAGCCATTCAAGTCACACACAATGCAACAGAAATTGCTCGTGGGCAAGTCTACGAATTCTCTAAACTTAGACGTTCCCTTCCGTCTCCCTTTCCTTCCCTTTCTTTTTTTCTTCTCCCACTCCCCCTCCCTTCATTTAGTGTATCCTTCCTCTCTCCCTCTTCCCTTTCCTCTCTCCTTCTTCCTTTCTCTCTCTTCCCTTTCCTCTCTCCCTTCATTTCTCTCTCTTTCTCCTCCTCTCTCTTCCCCTTCCTTTCTCTCTGTCCCCCCTCCTCTCTCCTTCTACCCCCTCCTCTCTCTTGTATCTCCATCTTTTCCACCCCTCTCCCTCTTCCTATTTCACCTTTCCTCGCCCTTTCTCTTCCTCCTTCCCAGTCTTCTTGCCACTCCTTCTCTTTCTATGTTCTCCTTTCTCTACCTTTCTTATCATCCTTTCCTTCTCTCCTTCCTCTTCCCTTCCCTCTGAGCTATTTCCTCCCTCCTTTCCTTCCCCTTCCCATCCCTTTTCTCTTTTTCTTCTCCTTTCATCTTTCATTGCACACCCCTTTCCTTTCTTCTCTCTTCCCCCGCCTCTTCCCTCTCCCTTCTCCTCTCTCTCCACTTCCTTCTCCCGTTTACACTGTCCTCCTCTCCTTGTCTTCCTCTTTATCAACCCTTTCCTTCTCCCTTTCTTTCCGCCAGATCTATCCTTCCCCCTCTCCCTTTCCCCTCTCGGTGTCTCCTTCTCCATTCCTTCTCCGTCTCTATCTCCTTCTTCCTTTTCCTTCCCCTCTACTCCCTCCTTTCCCTTCTCTTTCTCCCACTCTCTTGACTTTCCACCATCTCCCTACTTCTGCCTTTCCTTCTTCCTTCTCTTTATATCGCTCTCCCTTCTCCATCTCCCTCCTCTGATCCTTCTCTTCCCTCTCCACCATCCCCTTCCCCTTCCCTGTCCTTCTCCCCCTTCCTTCTCCCTCCGCCCCCCTCTCTTCTCTTCTTCCCCGTCCCTCTCCCTCTAAATCCATCTTCCTTCTCCCTCCTCTCTCCTTCTCTTCCCTTTTCACCATCCCCTTCTCTCTCCCTCTCCCTCTCCTTCACTCCCTTTCCTTCTCCCCCTTCCCTCTCCCTTTTCCTATCCCTCTTCCTTCCCTCCTTCTCCCCCTTCCCTTCCCTATCAACCTTCCTCCTCCTGCTCCTCCTCCCACCCCCATCCCACCCCCCACCCATTCACCATGATGCACACCACATCCGAAGAACAATAGACGAGACCCATTGGTTTGATATAGTACTTGAGCGAGTGTTCTGATATGGCAAATTCGGCATCGGGGACACGAGTGGGTGTGTATTGACTCTCAGAGCGACTCTTTGTGTGCAGATAATGGAATAAGCGAATGGCTAGAG
>BOPN01008167.1:13125-18125 GCA_017312705.2 Penaeus japonicus | reverse complement strand
CACACACACACACACACACACACACACACATATATATACTAACCAACATATCTTCACGTGAGAAGCGCCTTACGTAAACACACACACAAATAAGCACTGCGCCGTGCCCGTCAAACGACCTTTTCGAGAGTGCCAAGACGATGCAGTGCCGGAAGCAGGTGGTAGTGCACCTTGGGTCGGCGGCAGGTGCTGGCGACGGGCTCTTTTGGCTCCTCCAAGGTGACTCGAAGAAAGTAGGAATTTTAGAGGGGTATTTCTCTCTCTTTTTTTGTGATTTGGAGATTAAATGGTTTACGCTGATTCTGTTGGACAATGTTGAAGAGGGTATATATATATATATATATATATATATATATATATATATATATATATATATACATATATATATATATATATATATATATATATATATATATATACATATATATATATATATATATATATATATACATATATATATATATATATATATATATATATATATATATATATATATATATATATATGTATATATATATATATATATATATATATATATATATATATATATATATAGATAGATAGATAGATAGATAAATAGATAGATAGATAGATAAATAGATAGATAGGTAGATAGATATAAATAAATGATACATAGATAGATGAATAGATAAATAGATATAATCAATTGTGCTACATACTTGTCCCAACATGCTCTTAGAGCTACCTAAACCTAAATACTGTAGACCAGCGCGCTTGAAAGAAGCAATGCGGGAGGGCCGCCAAGGGACGTCTAAGAAAAGGAATTAATTCCACATTGTGGTTCCGCTGTGTAGAGTCAGGAATCCTGCGCGCTGATGCCCCTCCCTCCCTCCCTCTCCCCTCCCTCCCTCCTCCCATGCCGTTCAAGCGAGTTCAATTCGGAGAGACGCGGCAATCCGCTGTCAGGATTGAGAGCTATTACGAGGCGCTCAAGGCCTTAAACTGGAAGACAACACAACACGCTGCTTGTAAGAGCTGTATCTTGCCAAGGTGGTGAGAAGGAAACTGCGTCGCATTGCTGTTCTAACAAACAGACAAACAAACAAACGAAATAATTTTTTTCGTGTTTTATTTTTATTATTATTTTTTATTTATTTTTTTTATTTTTTTTTTTATTTTCTCTTTTTATTTATTTATTTATTATTATTATTATTATTTTTTTAGAATGAATGAGGTTTGATGTGGTGGGGATTAATTTTGTCGTTAGTGTTTTTATCATTATGATCATTATTGCTATTTCATTGTCAATTTTATCATTCTTATTGTTCGTCATTATGGTTATCATTCTTCGTTGTCATCATCTTATCGTTGTTACTGTTGTTATTCATATAATAATTGTTAGTGTCATTGTTATTAATGGTATTATTATTGTGATTGTTATGATTATTATCGTGATTATCATAATGATTATTGTAATTATTGGTATATTTATTATTATTATCATTATTATTATCATTATTATCATTATCATCATTATCATCATCATTGTTAACATTATCATCATCACAATCACTCTCATTATCAAAATCTTTTATCTTTTTCTTCATCATCGACTCTCGATCTTATGTTATCACAGTGTCTTGTGTCGCGACGCCTTGTAATAGATATGCAAAATACTTATTTGCATATTGTCCGATGATTCAGAAATTTGCATGGCCTGAGGTTATTTGTTTATTAACTTGTTTTTGTTTTGTTTTTGTGTTCACTTGTTCGTTTAGTTTGTTGAGTGTCAGATCTGTTATCTCTGATTTAATTAAGATGATGATGGTTGTGATGATGGTGATGGTAGTAATAATGAAAAAAATAAGAATTATCATGATAGTAGTAACAATGATGGTAAATATAGTAATAAGAACTATAGTAATAGTAATAATGATTAGGCTCATTAGTCTCATAATTACCATGACCTGAATAGTGATAATGATAGCATATCATCACCATCACCATCCTCACTATCAACATTATCATTAAGTAGAAAGACCGATAGATACATGACAAAGCTCGCCTAAAGCCACATTATATTCTTTCACCCGACTGCATGACCGTGTCTGCCAGAGACTGTCATTAGCGAAGAATCATGCAAAAAAGATGCACGTCGGTTCATGACCCTTTGTGCACATACCTGCAATCTGGCCATGAGCAACATTTCTTTTCTTGCACATTCTTGATTTGGGTATGGTGTTGGGTATGGTGTTTTGGTTGTGGTGGTTTGGTTGTCTTGGTTATAGTGCTTTGGTAATGGTATTTTGTTTTGTGATTTGGCTATGGTGTTGGATACAGGGTTGGTTACAGTGCTAGTTATAGTGTTGGTTACTCCTCTCGCTCTCGCTTTCTCTTACTATCACCACCTCTCTCTCTCTCCCTTTCTCCATCTCTTAATCTCTATCTGTATATACCAATTATTTTTTTTTACTTCTTCCCTCTCTGTTTCTCTCTCTTTAATTTCTATTTCTTATTATTAATCTTCCCCTCCTCCTCCTCCTACACTCCCTGCACCGCCCCTACCCCCAGCATCTCCTTCTCCCATCCTCCCCCTCCCTCCAAGCCCACACCTTTCAATCGGATGGCTAAGTATTGTTGTTTCAGGTAGGTTATACATTATTAGCATTGTTATAATTATCATATTGTGATTATTATCATTATTGTTATAATCCTCATTATTATCATTATTAACATTATTATTCTCATCATTATCATTATTATTCTTATCATCATTATTGCTATTGTTTTTATCATTATCTTTATCATTTTCATAATTGATATCATTATAACCATTGTCATTATCATTTTTATCATTAATGCTATCATTATGATCATTATCATCATAAACATCATGATTATTATCATCTCAATAATCATTATTATCATCATCATTGTTATCATCGTTATCATTATTATCATCACCATTATCACCATAATTATCATCATCATTGTCACTATCATTACTGTTATCATCACAATTACCCACTCATGTGTTTTTGTTAAAGAGTTCAACCGACACAAGAGAGAGCTTTGAACTCGGATGCAAAAGCTTGCGATTCTGCTCTCTCTCTGTGAGACCACGTGGAGATATGAGAAAGTCACGTGGTCACGATTCTATAAAGATGAGGAAACTATCCATCAAGGAAAACTAGGCATCAATTTATAGCGACCCCGCTGGTCAGATAAAAGGCCATCTCAGGTCAATCTCACCCATACTTACTCACACACTTGGACACTCACACCTCGGACATAGACTCCGTCAGGGACACGGCGAGGAGAGGTCAGCTCCCCTGCCTCTGACCTCCCGCCTCGCCCGTTAGACACGCAGCCTAACAGAAGACGTCCACCAAGCCATCGCTACCAAGTGAATATTAACATGTCGCCTGTGCCGTTACCCTTCAATAAAGAAATCAAGAACACCAGACTTTGGCTTTAAAAACTTTTTTTGTGAGCACCCCCACCCCCTCTCTCTCTCTTTCTCGCTCTCATTCTCTCTCTCTCTCTCTCTCTCTCTCTCTCTCTCTCTCTCTCTCTCTCTCTCTCTCTCTCTCTCTCTCTCTCTCTCTCTCTCTCTCTCTCTCCCTCTCATGCAATATCAATTATGATTCGGTCTTTCCCCTCATTTTAGCTTCCTTTTTTAATTTCATTTTTTTCCTTCTTTTCATTTTTCTACTTTTCGGTCAATGAATTCTGAAAAGCAATGTCAATAAGGACTTGACCCCATTCTTCTTTTTGTCTTTATTTGTTTCTCTCTTTTGCAATATGGCCTCTGCATTAAAGAAAAAAAGAAAGTCATCTTTTCGACCACCTTTCCTTCCCTTTTTTATTTTTTTCACTAATTTTCATTACTCTCTCTCTCTCTGAATTTAAGGTCTAGTGCAACTTTCTCTATCTTCCTTTCTCACCCTCTTCCTCCCTCTCGTCCCACTTTTCCATTTGAATTCTTGAATTTTCAAAGCAATATCAACAATGGTCTCCCTTCCCTAAAACTATTAAAACAACTCGACTTTCTCTCCTCCCTTTATTTATTTAATTTGATCGCTTTGTCTATTATCCCTTTTTTTCAACTTATATTTTCTCTATCTCTTATTTATCATTTCCCCCTCCTTTATCTAGCATTTATAAAACAATGTATTATCTTTTCTTTTTTTTAGATTATGGATGTTTGAAAAGCAATAACAATCATGAAAGGGGTCATTTCGCTCTAATACCTTGCAATGGATAGCAGCTACTGCAATACTCAATATCAGTTAATAATAATAACATTTGTGTAGGTATTGGAGAATCGGAATGTAATAACAATCCCAGTATTAGGATACAAGGATTAATATTATCATCATGTCAACATCGATTCATAATTTGAGAAATATGTTATATAAAGTTGGTAATTATTGCCTTTGTGATTTACACTTCGAATTCTAAAGTTTTACTCTCAAATGTCAATAAATAAACCTGAAGTTTTGGACTTGAAAAATGGTATTTGTACTTTTAGAGAAAATAATTAAAGCGCGGGATTTAAAAATGAAGTCAAAACAAAATATAACTTTTAAATCAAAACATAATTTTCAGTGAGTAAGCCTACAATATAAAAACCTTATTTTCAAACTTGAACCATTCAACTTGAAACATCAAATCTAAACTTTAAAACTAAAACTTTAAACTTAAAACATTAAATTCAAACTTTAAATATTAAACTTAAAATCAAATTTTTAACTTTATTTTTTTTTCTTTACATAAAAAATCCTGTATTCTTAGGATAGACGAGAGAGAGAGAGAGAGAGAGAGAGAGAGAGAGAGAGAGAGAGAGAGAGAGAGAGAGAGAGAGAGAGAGAGAGAGAGAGAGAGAGAGAGAGAGAGAGAGAGAGATTGAGAGAAGAGATGAGAAAATGAATTAGAGAGAAAGAGAAAAAAAGACAACGACAGACAGCGACAAACAGACAGACAGAGAAAGAAAGGGCCTCTTCCCCCACCCTCTCCTCCCCCCAGCCCAACCAGCC
>BOPN01008166.1:0-2500 GCA_017312705.2 Penaeus japonicus | reverse complement strand
GAAGAAAGGGAGAGAGGAAGAATGAGGGAAGGGACAGAGGGAGATGGAAAGAACGAAGAGAGGGACAGGGAATTGAGTAGAGATAAAAAGAGTGAAAAAGGAAAAAGGGAAGGAAGAGAGACGGAGAAGGAGAAGGAGAGAAGGGAGAGGGAGAAGAAGGAAAGGGAGAGAGGGAGAAGGAGTAAGAGGGAAGGGAGAAGAAGGAAAGGGAGAGAGGGCGAAGAAGGGAAAGGAGAGAGGGAGAAAAAGAGAAGGCAGATAAGGAGAAGAAAGAAAGGGAGAGAGGGGAAGGAGGGAAGACAGAGAGAGGGAAAGAGGTAATGAGGGAAGGGAGAGGGGAGAAAGAGGCAGGGAGATAGAGGGAACAAAGAGGGGGACATGGAGTTGAAAGGAGAGAAGAAGAGGGAAAAAAAGGGAAGGAATAGGGAGGGAGAGGGAGATAAAGTAAGGGCGAAGGGAGAGAGAGAAAGAGGGAAGGGAAAGAAAGAGGAGTGAAAAAGGATGGGAGGGAGTTGGAGGAAAGAGAAAGAGTGAGAAAAAGAGGGAGTGGAAGGGAGAGAAGGATTGTTATGGGAAGGGAGATATGAAAAGAGATAGGTAAGAAGGGTAGATTAAAGGAAAAAATATTAAGAATAGGATAAAGGGGAAACAGAGAGAGAAAGAGAGATGGGGGTAGGGGTCAAGATTGCGAGAGGGAAGAGGTGGGAGAGAGGGTAGAAACGGGCTAAGAGACGGGGGATGGGGTGGGGGTGGCTGCGAGGGGGATCGAGTAAGGACGATTTTTTCTGAGGATGTATTTTATTTATTTATTTATTTATTTATTATTATTATCTTTTTTTTTTTTTTTTTTTTTTTTTTTTTTTTTTTTTTTTTTTTTTTTTTTTTGATGATAGTTTTTGCAACAGGAGACGAAATTGGTGAACAGAATCGAAACTGTTTTTAGTGTTTTCCCCAAATTTTGCATTATTCTTAGTGTTTTGTACAGACAAGATAGAATCATTAAAATAGATTCAAGAAAATTAAACGATGCAATCGAATCATAAAACAATACATAGATCTACAATTTACAAATCATTAAAATGAATGTCGTAATTATATAATGATGACATTACTTAGTAGCATGCAGTGAGGAATACTCTATGAATAACTTGAGCAAGTGGAAAGAAGAAAAGTAAAGAAACAATGAGATATTCAAATGAATAATATCCTCAACGCCATGACTAGGAGTATGCATGGGATACCATTAAAAAAATCGACGTCATATTCTGGTGAAGTACTTTGTGTGTGTGTGTGTGTGTGTGTTTGTGTGTGAGTGTGTTTATGTGTGCGTGTGTGTGTATGTGTGTACATAACATAAACACACGCACACAACAAAGCAACACTTTTGTTTTCCGTCTCTACGCCTTTTCTTTTCTTTTTCTTGTTACTCTGTTTCCAAAGCATTAGCATTTGTAATATTAAACAAATATTAAACACTCCTTTTATCTCCTTATTCTTACTAACACAGACTTCAAGCCACATCCCCCCCCCACTCACCCCCCTCCTTCTGAAAGCTTACCCATAGCTGGCATCTTTAAAACTCTCTCAACCTACCATATGCCTTCCATTTCCTCTCGCCGCGTTCTGTGGCTGAACATAAAATCTCGGCTCAGTATGGTAATTATTTCAAAGTTGTTAAAACTTGTAATAGCTTTTAGGCACAGGAGGCAGTGCGTGTGAAATGAGGTTAAGACTTTTCCTGATGCCATTTTGTAAAGCTCGGTGCATTGAAATTCAAAGCCAATTTATGTCAGGAGGATTTTCGCGTCGGTTTGTCGCTGTGAGTTTTCAAAATGCTAATATGACACACCTTTATGGCACGGCACCGATGCAAGGCTGAGAACAGAGGTGGGGATTTCAAGAGGGAGGACACCCATAAGTGGTTTGCAAAATTAAGATCGAGGCCAAGGATTCAAGAAATTTATGTTTCATTAACATGTGAGTGAGTAAATATATAAATCGGATGGCAGAAGAAAATGTATTATCTAGGTTAACTAAAAGCAATAATTTCTCTCTCTCTCTCTCTCTCTCTCTCTCTCTCTCTCTCTCTTCATAATGAAGGAGAATCTTCAAAACAGTGTCTCTCACGTCTTTAGTGTGTCTTGACGACCTGAATTCGGGGTATGTTTTATGCATAACCTGCATACGAGTACAAGTTGATATGAATTATTGAGATTCCGTTGTTGCTTTCCTTTGTTTTTCCTATGCAACAAAGATTACTCGTGCAAAATGTAGCTCCGAACTTTTACCGTGTGTTCTTTTTATTTTGAAACAGTTGATAAAAGTTCAAATTATGTAGCTCTATCACAAAAACTTTGAGAATAATATATCAATACGACGAACAGAATTAAAATACACACAACCACACATAAAAGAATATGCACATACACAAGCAAATATAAACATATATACTGTACATACATACATACATACATACATATATATATATATATATACATAT
>BOPN01008165.1:46104-48756 GCA_017312705.2 Penaeus japonicus | reverse complement strand
ATATATACACTATATATATATATATTTTCAGTGCAAGCGCAACGTGAACGCAGATAAGACAAAAGACAGACGGCCAAGCCAATCTTCTCTCTATCACTATATTCTGGTGGAGAATTATAGTGAGAGTTTCGAGTAATATTCACCAGGCTATGAACAACCTGAAACCATCATGGAATCGGACTATAAATAAAAAAACTATAATTCATCTACGTCTCACCAAATATAATTCAAACAACATAACGGAACTTCTCAACCTAAGAAAACTCTGTTGTTCGATTTCTGATTCTTAATTCAGAAGGTAGATCTTTGTCACGTGGCAGCCTAACAGTTTATATTCACCGTAAACAAAAGAAGGCACAGCCCCCCCCCCCCCCGTAGTCTTAGGCCGTACTGTTCTTCATATGTTTTCTATCTTACATAGTATAGAACTCCTACCATGATATTAGTAATTTATGAATAGAGGCGTTTATATGTACGTAGATATCCACACACATATTCACACATGCACACACACACACACACACACACACACACATACACACACACACACTCATGCACACTCACACACACACACACACATGAATAATAACAAACGATTTTCACCAAAATGTGACAGTGTTTATTTTGCAGTAGCAGGTCCACGGGAATTCTTTTGTTTGTACTTTCGTTGCACAATTGCATGTAAATCCTACTTCAGGCAGCATAGGTACAGTGCAATGTGTTAAGGTATTGTGCTGTATTTCTTCCCTTTTCATATATTTGAAAAAAAAAACAATCTCACCAGATTTTGTTTATCATGTACTAAATCTATCAAATAACAATTGAATAAATGAAAGGAAAATCTCACTCCTCCTTTAAAGAGATACCAAGAGAAGGTGTTGAAGAGCACACAGAAAGCTCTTTAATCGAGCTTTAATCAAACCCATTCAGCACTAAACAATAAGGGCCACCACTAAATGAAAGTAGAGATAGCGTTGCCATCTACATTCGGAATTATTTTACTACCGGCGCCAGTTGGTGAACATGTAAAAAAAAAAAAAAAAAAAAAAAAAAAACAACACGGCATTTTTGTATAAACTTAATCATCACATTCGAAAAAACCGAAAGCCTTAATGAAGTAGCCACATCTACGAATAAAATGCCAAGAAAAAGGCCCTCTGAGTTTCGCTTTTATCTCTTGAGTTTTCCAGTCGAATGAGGCACCGCAGTGACGGCTTCATTCTTCGTCGTGAAGTTCAGCCGTTGGGAGGCGGTTGGTAGTCGTCGGCTGTGTTCTTTTCACACTGGCGCTGGTCTGAAAGTTCGAAGCAGCGCAGAAACAGTGATATCTGGTGGAAGTGAAAAGAAAAAAAAGAAGAAACTTTTTCAAAATATATCTGCTGACAAAAAGATTTTTTTTGTTGTTGTTAGAAAAGGGATCTAATTTGTGCAAGGGAATATCTGCTTTTGTTTGCGTTCGGGGCGACAGGTAGCCGACTAACATTTCCATTTCTATAGGCTACATTTAAAAGATTGCGTAAACAGCAAGCGGCATGGAGTCCTCTCAAACCTCGTGTAGCGCCTGGTCGTGTCTGCTTTTCGTCATTACAAGTAATTGCCCTTGCTTTGTTTGTTTATCCTTGCTTTGTTTATTTATCCTTGCTTTGTTTGTTTATCTTTGCTTTGTTTGATTATGTAAGGAAAACATCAATAATGAGATTGTTCTACAAAACTATTCTTATCTACTTGTTGATCTAGCATTATATAACCCGAACACATTGTAAATCACATGATATTAAGAAATATCCGCTAAGACATCTGTAGAAATAAGCTACAGTAAATTGTAAAGAGATCCATGGCCATCGTGAATAGGCTAGGGTAGAAAAAGATCGTCTGTTGATAAGATTCGCACTGTACACATACCTGTGAAATCTAATGACAAAGGAAACCTATTCCATAAGCATTTTATACTCTGCTGTTGCTGCCATTGTTATGTTTATTCAACACCCATTTCATGCTGAATGTCCAAAGCTTCTACTGTTGAAGTTTACATGATTCAACAAAAATTACATTTTCCTTCTCGCACACAGAAAAAATATAGTTCATCGCATTACAGGAGCACAATGATTGAGGAGTAAGTTCAAAGTTTAATCGAATTTGCAGTGTTGAGCGTGGAGTGTCAGGCGTACCAACCTTTTCCGGTTGAAGAGGCAATTCCTGGGATTGAGGTGAGTTATTCATTGTTTTTTTCTATTTCCATTTTCCAAAATTTACGACCCTTGTTCCTTTCTTGTTGTTACTTTTCTATTCTGCAGCACGTCAATAGGAAGGGTTGAGGGTAATTTTCATTTTCCTTTTGTGTAATACAGATTCATATGCAGTTTTCTTCGGAGAATAGTAAACACGGCCATTGTTGATAGTCATAATATACAAAAAATACAAGCGTTGATATTGTAACATTTTAAAAGAAATTGTAATGGTAATAATGATAACTGTAATAATAATCGATAATAGTAACAGCAACTGTTTATCAACGTTGCTAATAATGATAATGATTATAATAACGCTGTTACCAAATTACTATTACAACAACTGCGACTACTGCCATTACTAACACCACCATAAAAGAAAAAAAAAAAAATGATGGTGGTGATGACTATACACAACATGTCA
>BOPN01008165.1:34508-35886 GCA_017312705.2 Penaeus japonicus | reverse complement strand
GGCGTGGACTGGGGGGGCGTGGCCAGGTGCTCGTCCCCTTCGGCTTTTCTTGTCGAAATTCCGAAAGTTTCCTTCGGAAGATTTCATGTGGTTAGTCATCTTATGGTGTGTGTGTCTGTGTGTGTGTGTGTGTATGTGTTTTGTGTTTGTGTATGTGTATGTATGGAACGTATACACATTGGGAGAATATGAGAAAGGCATGATGAAGAGAGGGAGGGAAGAATGACTGAAAATACGAGATTCCGAACAAGCCTGAAGTGAGCCGTCAGCACATGAACTATTATGTTTAACCTCCCGGAAGGCCCGTTGTTTTCCAATGATAGAATATTCATTTATAAAAGACAAACCCCTCCCTCCCCTTAAAAACAACGAGAAACCAGAACAAAACTGGATATATTATGAAGTTTTTGACCATGAAACCTGTCTTTATAAATCCTGAGGACATAAAGGGAGAGTAAGACTGCAGTGACAAAGAGATAAGACGGTGACAGTGACAGTGACAAGTGACAGTGACGTATGGTTTCGGAGAGACTTTAGGAACAGACGCTTAGAAATCAAGAAACGAAACTTCTCTGCTAAGATGTCTCTCTATAATTCGAAATGAAATGCAATTATCAGCTGATAAATATCCAATAAGGAAAGTGAAGATTGATATTGATATATGTTAATATATATTCAAATCATACAACCCTGGTATACATACATATATATATATATATATATATATATATATATATATATATATATGTATATATATACATACATACATACATATACATATATATATATATATATATATATATATATATATATATATATATACATATATATGAAACCTTACACATATACATATATATATATATATATGCACACACACACACACACACATGTGTGTGTGTGTGTGTGAGTGTGTAGGAGTCTAGGCGTGTAGGTGTGATTGTGTGTTTAAACAATACCATTTTCATAATCTTATTGTTAA
Source organism: Penaeus japonicus (assembly GCA_017312705.2). NCBI lineage: Eukaryota > Metazoa > Arthropoda > Malacostraca > Decapoda > Penaeidae > Penaeus > Penaeus japonicus. Next base: position 34,907 of record BOPN01008165.1, on the reverse strand, counting down.
TTAAGTTTACGGCTCAGGAAACAATTACTTCCACGGCTGGTCGTCAGCGGACAAGTTAAAGCTTCAGTTCTAAGGCTTTGTGTAGTTACTAATAGCATTTACCGCTTATTATGAAGCATGTCAGCCAATAGTGCGGATCGCTGTAATTGAACGATAATCTCTGAAACAGGTGTTCATTTCTCTCAATCCGTGCTTGTCAATAACTCATGCCATTTGTTCACTTACTGAAAAATCACATCAGAGTTGAGCATTTTTGATCTTCAATTTGCTTTGATTTTGTTTGGAATACTGTTCACCAAAATATTTGATACTTTTTTAGTTTCTCTCAGTATGAGAATGTTAAAAAAGGAGAAACATCAGAAAATTATGAAGTCTTACTGATTCTGAAACGTTAGTTAT
>BOPN01008165.1:27008-29508 GCA_017312705.2 Penaeus japonicus | reverse complement strand
TGTCAAGAGTAACTGGAATTAGATTAGTCCGTCCAGTATATCTATTTACATTTACTTGTTATTAGTCTAACGTTCGTATCACACTCTATCCAACTATTGGATCAAAGCTCAAACAAGAGAATGAGTGTCTGCATGGGAAAAGCACTCGAATGTGAGGGAAGGCTGTGAAAAGCTGGCGATGTCTGTGTGTGTAAATATGGGACCTCTAATCACACACCCTACATGCCTTTCAGTAGAAGGTATTAGCTGTCACAGTTCTGAGGTACAGTCGGTCAGGCATGGATTGAGGTCAGATATTTCGTACACCTGGCAAGAGTAGTTCCTTGGTGGTAAAAAATATGTGGAATTAAAGTGATCGGCGTTTGGTTTCTTCCTTTTCTCTCTCTCTCTCTCTCTTTCTCTCTCTCCCTCTCGGATTGGGTAGGATATGGATACGCCAGATTTGCGGAGCAGATGCTACGCCGGGCTTGTATGCACAGAGGTAATAATGTATTTGTCAATTACAAAACAACAAACATGTATTACCTTTGAAATAGAAAACGCACACCCATATGTATAAATGTATATATATATATATAAATAAATAAATAAATATATATATAAACATATATATATACATATATATGTATATATATGTATATATGTATATATATTATATATGTATATATATCTGCGTATATATGTATATATGTGTATTATTGTATATATATGTACATATATATATGTATATATATGTATTATTATATATATATGTACACACACACACTCACATATATATATGATATATATATATATACATATATACATATATATACATATATATACATATATATACATATATATGATTATATATATGTATATATGTATATGTATATATATATATGTATATATATGTATTATTGTATATATATATACATATATATATATATATATATATATATATATATACATATATATGTATATATATATGTATATGTATATATGTATGTATATATATAAGTATATATGTATTATTGTATATTTAAAAAAGAAAACTACCAATATTACAATTACACACACACACACACACACATACATACACACAGACACATACACACACAAAAAAAAAAATATATATATATAACACCAATATAGGACGCTAATTAAAGAGGATAATGATAAAGCGCATCTTAATTCCTTTCCAATACCTTCTTGAACTCATTTCCTCGTCATGACACTTGTAGAGCTCCGGTTCTATATATAAAAAAAAAGAAAAAAAATCACTGTTTATGATATTAAACTGATTGCATAGTAGGGTGGATCTGGAATCCGTGTAGATGAAAGATGATGATATTATCGGTTTCATAGATTATAAAGGTTATCATACAGAGCGCAAGCCAGTCATAAAGGCTGGGGCATTTGACCCATAATTCTTAAACAAGCTATTTCTCTCGTTAGATAATTCCATGGCTCTAATGAAGTATGTGGAATTAGGCACCAGGAATGGAAACATAATTATATGGTTTATTAGCATATCTATTCATTCAACCAGGAAAAAAATATAACCATGCTTGGCGAACAAACTACACTTCACTAAATGTATCAGTCACTATTCATATTTTTACAAAAGATTAGTACAATTTATATTGATATTCCTCTTTTTGTGTCTCCTTCTATTTTCCACACAGCCTAGGACACTTCTTTTTCTCCATTTATATGAATGGTATGATAAGAATGTGCTAACTGATATGGAAACATGCGAAATAGGAAATACTATGTGACAAGATATTTTGCAGTGCCATGAATTTATTGCAAATCGAATGGCACGCATTACATGTAATAACTACATGGTTATGTGAAACTAGTGTAAACAGTATAGATACGCACGCCTCATGTAAATCATTATAAAAATACTAAATTAAAGCTACATGTACATAAATTGCTTGTCAGGTGTATAACAACTGTTCAACCCCTAACAGCTTAAATGCATGTCCTAGTTTCATACTTCACGACTCTATCTTTCATCTTATTACTAAAGACGGATATATATGGCACTCAGGACAGGCACTGCTCACCAGGTAAACTTGTGAACAACTTAGCCAACACTAGGGTCTCAGTCTTCTCAGAATGGGCAGAGTTACTAGGTTAAAGGACAGATCATTAGGCTGCCAGAATGTTAATTAAAGTCGTGTTACTTCTGTCATGTCATCCTGTCATTTCTCTCTTGGATTATGGGATGCACATTGTAGGGCTCACCAAGGACGCTGAATACCCTGGTGCCAACACTAGTCTCACGCTGGCAGTATCAGTCATTAATCTGTAGCAGTATATGTTCCTACTGAGGTTACTGACAAAAGGAAATACTTAATATTTAATACTAATCGGTGATAGTCCATTGTCCCTTAGGGTACATATATTTTTTTTAGGTGACGCTACTGGCACCGGAGTAGCAACTATTCCTTTTTTCTGATCTTTGCAAGGCCCAGGAAATTGAAATACCTAGCTGGATCCTTTTTTATAA
>BOPN01008164.1:40000-45000 GCA_017312705.2 Penaeus japonicus | reverse complement strand
CCAGTTTCTTTCGTATAGAGAAAAAAAAAGAAAGAAAAATATATATAAATATCACAACTGACCTGAGCTGACAAAAAGCCCCTTTCCTCATTCATTATTACTAATACCATCAAGGCCCAGCCCCTCCCCACCCCATACCACTCCCCCACCCTTCCCCCCCAAAAAAAAAAAAATCTTTATCTCCCTTTATTCTGGAAGAAACTTAATGCAGTCACGGCTCTTCTCCGTTAAGGAAATATCCGGTACCAAAGCTTGACAAGCAAACCAAATAAAAAGAGCGGATACTGTTCTTGTCGTCCATTCATCTGCCCAATAAATGTCAGGCCAAGATTGTAACTTCCATTCTACTCTGATCTGATTCAGCTGTATTTTTCCTCCTCTCCTTTTCTCTTTCTTTCTTTTCCGTTTATATTTTTCTGTTATTTAACTATTCCTCTTTAGTGTTTATGTTTTGTATTGTCATTATTATTGCTATTATTATTGTTATTACTATTATTATTATGATTAGTATTTTTATCATCATTATTATCATTTCATTATTGCTATTAATTTTATCCTCGTTATAATGATAATAATAATAATAATAATAAAATAATAATAATTATTATTACTATTATTATCATTATTATTAATATCTTTATGGTCATCATTGTTGTTACTATTACTTTTTTATTGATATCATTATTATCGTTATCATGATCATCATCATTGTTATGATTATTATTACTATTATCATAATCATTGTCACTATAATACATTATGATATTTTATCATCACTAATATCATCATTATTATTAGCAATATCATTATCAATACTGCTATTATCATCTTCATCATTATTATCTTTATCACCATCATCATCCTTATCATTATTACCTTATCATTATTATCTTATTAATCATTATATAAAATTCCCTTTCTCTTGCATCTCCACTTCCTCCTCCCTTCTTCCTTTGGCCATTCCCTCTCATTCTCCCTCTATTTACTTAGCCATCTCATTCTCCCTATCACCCTATCTATCTATCTATCTACCCACACCTACCTACCCTACCTAAAACCTCTCAATCTCTTTATCTCTCCCTTTTCCTCCCTTTCTCCTTCCCCCAAAGTATTCCCATCGTGAGGGGGAAGGGAGGGGAGGAGGGGGGGAGGGAGGGAATCCTCACATAAAGTGGTTGAAACATGGCCGGTCCGAGAGCAACATCTCTTTCCGAAATGCTTTGTTTATCGCGCGAGCTTCAGGCATCAGGGCCCTTGATTCCCTTGGCGACATGTTTGTTGTTGCTACTCCTTCTTCGTCCTGGCTTCGGTTGCCTTCGAGAGTCCTTTGGTTGTCCTTCATCTCGGGCTTTCGGTTCTGTTGTTGGGAAAAGGAGGGAGTTTGGTTTTGGCGGGAAATTATGTTCGTTTTGTTAGGTTGTTGTTGTTGTTGTGTATGTGAGTTTTTTTTGCTTTATTCTCTCTTTCTTTCTTTCTTACGCGCGCGCTCTCTCTCTGTCTGCCTTTCTCTCTTTCTCTCTCTCTCTCTCTCTCTCTCTCTCTCTCTCTCTCTCTCTCTCTCTCTCTCTCTCTATATATATATATATATATATATGTGTGTGTGTGTGTGTGTGTGTGTGTGTGTGTGTGTGTGTGTGTGTGTGTCTGTGTGTATGTCTGTAAAAGGTGTGAGAGTGTGTATACATACATATATATGTATATATATGTATATATATATATATATATATATATATATATATATATATATATATATGTATATTCACACACACAAACACGTCTATTTTTTTTTCTCTCTCTCTCTCTCTCCCTCCCTCTTCCTCTCTCTGAGAGGTTCCATGTTGCGTTCTGTAATATTGGTGTTATCGGTACCTTCCCCCCTTTTCCATTCCCTTTCCCCTTATCTATAGCACAAAGTCTGCGGCTCTTAATGGAAGGCCATTTCTTCTGTAATAGGCGGGATCCGTCTACGAAATGCGCTTGCTTCCTCTTTCCTCTTTCTTCGTGTTTTTTATCATTTCTTGTTTAATTTCCCTTCTTCTTTCTTCGCCATGTTATTTTTTTATCTTCGTGTTTTCAACGTCTTATTAGATTCTGGGGGAACGATTTTTTTACACGGGTTATCATCTACACACAGGACATATGTATTCGTTTACCTTTTTAAAAGTGTCATACTAATGTATTTTCTCAATTCATGATTTTCCTTATCCTTCCCTCCCCCCCAATAAAAAAGAAAAGAAAAGAAAAAAAAGAAAAAAAGAAAGAATGAAAGAAAGAAAGAAAGAAAGAAAGAAAAAGAAAAAAAGAAAAGAAAGAAAAGAAAGAAAAAAGAAAAAAAAAGAGAAAGAGAGAAAGAAAGAAAAATATATATACATATACATATATGTATATATATATATATATATATGTATATATATATATGTTTATATATATATTTATATAGCTACAACAGAAATAAATAAAAAACATTTCGTTATGTTTCCATTTTCCCCTCTCTTCCCCGAACCTCAGTTCTGTCGTATTTATCTCACAATCTATCCCCATCTATTCTATTCTTACAATTGAATCTAACATTATATTACAATAATCACTGACTGACTATCTACCTACCGATAGAATATCACCATATATCAACCACTTTAAGATAAGGAAAAAAAAAAAGTGACCAAACTACAATAATCTTTTCCACCACAAAGCAACATCTGGCTGCCATAGGAACGTCTTTGCAATGTTCTCGTCCTCTCTCTCCTTTTGTTTAGCCCCCCTTGCAATTCTAAGCTCGCCACTCCGCTTGTGAACCGCCTGTTTCGACTCCGGTATCCGAAACACATTCCCTCTACTCGTCTCGTGTTTCGGGTACCAGGACTCGAATCTGGCGGTTCACACGTTAGTATAACTGGATGTGGGGGGAGGGGAGGGGAGGGGAGGGAAGGGGAGGGTTGGACGTGACGTAGGCGTGTGCATCTATTACTTTATGTTCTTTCTTTTCCTTCTATCTCTATTTTGCTCATGTTGTTTTTCTTCGTGTCTGTTTTCTCTTGTTTTCGTTTATTTCTTCAGCTTATCACTTTATTTCTTATTTTATTCGTTTGTCTATTAAATATATAAGATGATTCGTTCATGCATCTATTTATGAAATTATGATTTTTACTTATTTATTTGCTGATGTTCATAATTATTACTCGCCATACATACTTTACTTATTTGTTTCTATTAATTTAAGATTTTTTAAAAATCTCTCTATCGTTCTCTTGCACCACCAGCAGTTTCTCAGAACGATCGGTCGAGGGTAAGTAATTCTGTAAAGAAAAAGAAGAAAATAAATGAATGAATGAATAAATCACCATATATATATATTTACTAGATATACGAATATAGATTTCAATAAGGAGAAAAAAATATAAAATGGAGAGGTGAAGGTAAGTAATTCGGTGAAAAAGAAGAAAGAGAGAAAGGAACAAAGATAGAAATCACTAGCCTTTTACGTAGCTTTCTTTTCTTTTTTTTCGTTTTCAATGTTATTTATTTTTTTTACCTCTTATCTGACGCGATGTGGATGTTTGATCTGATGAACTTGTGTGATTGTTTGTTTGTTTGTTTGCTGGATGTGTGTTTGTTTGTTTGTTTGTTTGTATGTGTGTGTGTGTGTGTGTGTGTTTGTGTGTGTGTCCATTCGCCTGTCCACGTGTGCTGGATAAATGTGTACTGGAATTTCTTCGTACAAAAAAGAGTAAGTGTTCATTGTGCAAAATACTGTGTGTCCATCTAAAGAATAAACATTTTTCTTAAAAAAAACACCGATTTTATTCGCATATCCATCTGTACTAACTATCAACAAATAAAAACATTTAATGAATTTACACCTCTTATTCAATACCCTTGAAATCATCACAACACACGCATTTAATCAGTACCACCAGTGGCAATATACCTATCATCACTAACCACGCCAAAACCAAACCAAACATCACCGTTAAAAAAATCTTTATCGGTTTCAGTCCATTGAAGAGAGGAAATCCCCCGTTTGCTTATTAATACCCGTTCCCTCCAAGCAGAAAAGCACGGCAACCCTCAGCCGGCAATGTACTGCGTGCAAACAGCAAAATAAATGCAGCGCCATGCCTTAAACTTTAGCCTTCTTTCTCGTGTTTAACGGCCTGGATGCAGTTATGTGAGCTGCCAAAGTGACAGAAGAACAGCTCGGGGTGATAACCATGGTCTATCCACTAGGAATGCTGAGCGAGAAAAGAAGACGTGAAGAAAGGTATAAAAAAGGAACGAAATGAGGAGAAGATAAACACCGAAGAGGACTTCGGGAGATATTCGCTGGCAGAGCTCGAAGAGGGATGCAGTAAACAGAGGGGAACGTGTGAGGGGAAATTTAGGGTTTAATGAGAGGGAAGTAACTAAGACAGGATAAATTTCGCAAGGAGTAAGACACCGAAAATAGATGGGACGACCCGGATATTGGCTTTTGCGAGGTCAAGGTCGTCGGAGAAACGAGGGCACAGCGCGAAAAGCGATGATCGCGGGGGATAAGAGCAAGCACTGATAATCCCAGGGAAGCACTTGTTAATGGAACGGGTCAAATTAATGAGGAGTTCTAAGTGTTTCTATATATAGAGACCAACCTTGTTCGCGAGAGTTCTTGCATTCTGGCTCCTTCCCTGTGCCCCCCTCCCTTCCCCTCCCCTCCCCTCCCTCCGCCTTCCTAATCTCAGGCCAAAGGTCACGAAAGGGAACTTTAACCCCACATTTATCTTTGCTGAACCTTTAGGGACGCTGAGACTGCTAAAACGGCGAGCGGAAATAGTCTGGAAAATAAATGCTTTAGCCATTATCACTAAATACTCTTACTCCATTGCTTGCGTGCGGTGTTTTCCTTGCCAGTACGAACTCACGGTTCAATTCTGGATGAATTTTTTATACCCAAGAAAAAAAGGAAGATAGGAAAATGAGGTAGACGCACTCTTTGTGAATGAAAGAACGCGTTATTCTTTCTT
>BOPN01008164.1:0-2500 GCA_017312705.2 Penaeus japonicus | reverse complement strand
TTTAGTGGTGAACCTAAATCCACTGCCATAATTACATCAACATGAAGCTGATTATTGCGTAAGAAGCAAGGCTCAACATAGAAGCGGATTACTTTTTCTTCTTAAGTTGTAAGAGGAAAAATACCTTTTGCAGGTCGTACCCTTCGCCGAATATATATTTTTACTGAGAATATGCATAACAGTGTAAGTAAAAATAAAGAGATAATGATATTAATGACAACAAAACTGCTAACATCAAAATCAATTCGGTTAAATGTAATAGTAGCAAAGGCTACTATTAATAATTAAGAGAAAAGACATTTGATAACATAGTGAGACAAAACAATAGCTTGATTGTTCATATACAACCAATGTGTGTGTTAAGATCAGGAAGGTTATGTAAATATCAGAGTGACTTTATGAATAATAAATAGGTGAGCAGACTGCTTGATTAAGTAATGATATGATGCGAAGGAAGATTTCTTCGATTTTGTTTACAGATTTATCAATTCCCTAACAGATATCTTGTCGAGACACCACATCAGATACTTACAACAGAAATAATCTCATCAACAACAAAAAACAACAACAGTGACAATAAAAAGAACAACAGCAACAACAACACCAACAAAAAAAATAACAACAGCAACAACAACCCCCCAAAAAAAAGACAAACAAACAGAAACAACAAAAAGAGCCACAACAACAAAAACAACAATAAAACAACAAACACAACAGAAACAACAAACACAGCAAAAACAAAACAACTAACACAACAAAATAAAACAAGAGCAAAAACAAAAAACAACATTAAAAACAAAAAACAAAACAATATCAACAACAAACGCAATAACAAAAAAGCAGTAACGACAAAAATAAAAACAAAACAACAACAGCAAAAAACAACAGCAACAACAACAAAAACAACAGCAACAAACACAACAGCAGCAACGAGGCTAACACCAGGCTAGATAAAGGCAAAGCATCAGTCGCTTTAGATGCATTGGAATACATTGGGACAACTAAATTCTAAAAGACCCCCCAATTTATTTTTTTTCCCCAGAACTTGAAAATGATATCTTCACACCTTAGAAGAAGAAAAAGAAGAACACGAAGAAAATAATGTATACATACACACACACACACACACACACACACACACACACACATATATATATATATATATATATATATATATATATATATATATATATATATATATGTAAGTACTCAACGATCTCACCAAGACTCGTGAAAACAGGAACCCTGGCACTTTTTGCACTGGTAATTTTGACCTTACTAGTGTATATTCCCGTTACGAACCATTCACCAAAAATGAATCTGCGGTAGGAATCTACCTAAGTAATAACAAGCTTAACAACTTCATTATGGCTGACTTTGAATTGGAATCCCCATTCATTAACATTCCCTTTGATGAAATAGCTGACATTATCACGACGAACCTGCTCAAAGGTGGAACATTTAATAACTCCCAATTTGGCCAATTGCTTCCCTCCTTTTCCATAACATGTCATTCATATAAGAAGACGGAATGGGATTTCCTTGGCTTTATGTTTACAAATAGATTCCCCTTGTCCTCTTGAGAAAAATTGGCTGTATTCATATCCTTTCAACTTCAAAATCTACCTTAATTTTAGAAACTGATTTTATATAAGGTATCTAGACCTATATAAGGTCTAGATGCAAAATGATAAAACTCATAATTGTATTAAAAAAAGGACAATACTCTAATCCGGATATATTGCTAACCTTCTCTTACCCATCCTTTAAAAGATTCTCAACAATAAGTTAATTAGAATAGGAACGCCTGAAAAGTATTATTACATCATGTTACCCCAAAATTACCAAGACACGATTTTTTTTGTTCTATTCTTATTTATTTTATTTTATTTTTTTTTACATATTCACGTATCATCGGTCGATGTTTCAACGCGCCCTTCTTTCCTAATATTCGCTCTCATCTTAACAGGGTGCCCGCATCTAAGATCTCATAACATTTTTCATAATCTCTCCCTCCTTATTTCAATTTCAGTTCAAACATACGGTAAGTAAAATTTTGATTAGGAAATCTCTCATGTCATTCGTTGTCTTATGGATGCTTAAATTCTCACTTTACTCTGACATTTGGAAAATTTGCCAAACCCTAACTAATCATTTTGTTATATATGTTCAATTCAATACTTCCTTCACCTCAGTCTTTTGCTTACCTTTTTCCTTAATTCTCATACCGATGCTACCATATAATTCAATGCGTTTAAATAATTGTTGTCACAATGTAATTTACAAAACTGTTCTTGGTAATTGGTTACTTTTATCGTGGTTACATAATAACCATGAAGTTAAGATACTGAAATGGTTCCTTCATTTTTGGGGCTTGTACTCTTATACATATACATAAATCTCTGGTATGCATGCAAACACACACACACACACACACACACAAACACACACACACACACACACACACACACACACACACACACACACACACACATATATA
>BOPN01008163.1:37500-38953 GCA_017312705.2 Penaeus japonicus | reverse complement strand
AACGGGATATGAAAACCATAAATTGACTAAGCTTGTATCCCCTTTAGATATGTATAAATTGTCTCTACGACCGGATTAAAGAATCAGGAAGTGAATGTTAATGTTACATGAGAAGATGGTAGAATGCAGTAACGCATTTTTAATATATACAAATTTATACCTCCTTGACCGGGACTCGAACCCGTTACATGTTACATGTTATTGACGATTTTGATAACAAAGTACTTGTTATCAATAGATTAAAACTAGTGTCTTTTAAGATTTAAACGAGATCCATACGCATGATTTTTTAATGTGCTGGTGAAGGTGTTTGTCCCGTTAAGAAATCCATGATTATGATTATACAGAAAAGATAATTTGAGACCATGTAAATGCTAGAATGAAATATAGAATGGAAGTAAAATTGAATTGAGAAACAAAGAGAAACAAAGCGAAGAAAGAGAGCTTCTGGTTAGCTTATACTGTAGGATATTCGGCTCTTGTTAAAGGCCTCACAGAAGGCTTACTATGTCTTCCTTTCTTGAATCAATGCTTTGCGTAATCATCCACAGTAAAAAAATCTCTTTCAAGCTGACTAAACTAAAAGATGCAACCTGATTTTGCAATGCTTAAGCTGGCACTTCTTCTCCTCTTTTGTTGTGTCACTGAAAATCGTGCAAGCGTATATCAGCATCTACGCTCGTTCTGTATCCTGGTATGTTCTCTTTTTGAAAGAATAATATTCGTTTTCATCTTTCATGAAACTTAGAAAAAAAAAACACACACAAAAAAAAACAGATGATAATATCTATTCTATTAAGATCCATTTTTTCTTTTTCCACAAGAATTGAAATCAGATATGAATAATAAACTAAAAGTTAAATACTAAAAAAAAAAAAAAAAAAAAAAAAAAAAAAAAAAAAAAAAAAAAAAAAAAAAAAAAAAAAAAAAAAAAAAAAAAAAAAAAATCTGCGTCAACAGGTTCTAGTGTAATCGATCATACACTAAATGGAATTTGACACACGACTTTGTCACTCTGAATATCAATCGCAACAGAGCGCCATTGGTTTTGAAATACGTTACTGGCTCTTGTATCTAAAAAAAAAAAAAAAAAAAAAAAAAAAAAAGGCGTTTCCATAGTTCGTTCAGAGGAGTGATATGAACTAATTTTATTTTTTCCTTTGTAGAAATTATGAAAAAAAGAAAAAAAAACATTTATGAAGGAGGATGACGACAGCAACAACAACACGCAGATCAGGAACAAAAAAAAAAAAAAAAAAAAAAAAAAAAAAAAAAAAAAAAAAAGAGAAAGAGAGAGCGTGTGCGTGTGTGTATGTGTGTGTGAGTGTGTTTGTGTGTATGTGTATGTGTGTGTGTGAGTGTGTTTATGTGTGTGTGTATGTATGTATGTGTGTGTGTGTGTGAGAGAGAGAGAGAGAGAGAGAGAGAGAGAGAGAGAGAGAGAGAGAGAGAG
>BOPN01008163.1:30000-35000 GCA_017312705.2 Penaeus japonicus | reverse complement strand
ATTTTGGATAAAAACTACCACACGATATGGCGAAAAAAAAATTATATATATATTGCATAGATTAATATCGAATTTCAATTATATTGATACACATCCCATAAATTGTGTTTAGAATGTCGAATTCCAGATTAACTCCCACGACTAACATCAATTAATTTGTTTTCAGAGGAAATGATAAACAAGATCATAAATCGAGGACGGAAATGAGTCATGGGAAATCATTTTTATTATTATGAATTATCAAAAAAAAAAAAAAAAGATATATATATATTTGATTTACGGACTAAAAGCTCATTGCTTATGGATTTCTGATATACAGACACTTTTACTTCTGTGCTTGATATCGGAAAGGGTTGATTCAAATGTTTAGCTAATGAATTACACATATGATACATAATGCATACGTTGAACGGTTGTATGATCCACTCGAGACCACAGTATGTAAATATAAATTCTTAGGAAAAAAAAGAACGTACATGGATTACATAATTCTATTAACAATTTCGAATGGAATTAATTTTCCATTTTCTATTCCACACTGTTACCAACGTAGAAATGTTTTTTTTTTTTTAGATTTATTTTTTCATTTTTGATGGTTGCCTTAGAGTTTGGAAGAAGAGTAATGGGATATTTTTCTATTTGTTTTTTATCTGTCTATCTCTCCCTGTTTCTCTGTCTGTGTTGATGCCTATGTTAATGTCACTCTCTTTATGTTTCTTTCTCTCTCTCTTTCTCTTTCTTTCTCTCTCTCTTTCTCTCTATTCTCTATTTCCCTCTCCCTTTATTTATCGTCTTTTCTTCTTCTCTCCCCTTTCTCTATTTATCTATCTGCCCGTCTAAAGAAGGGAATGGAGGAGACGGATGATAATGATGATGTACCGTTGGGACATTATCTATTGTGGTATTATAACTTTCACATCGTGATTAAAAAAAAAAAAAAAAAAAAAAAAAAATAGTGGTCGCTTTTATCTCTCTTCAAATATACTTTTTTTTGAAAATCTTTTTTTTATCTATCCTTTTTCTTTTATTCTGCTGAGGATTCGTACTAAATGTACATATTAAACAGTGCAAAGAGAGAACCCATGTATGTTTTCTTCATGGTCAGTCTTGTTTCATTTAAATGCAAAAGTAATCAACTTTTTATATTTAATTTCCTGAGGTATGGGGTGAATAAGACAACTTAGTATAACAATGTATATATATATATATATATATATATATATATATATATATATATATATATATATATACAGTATATGTGTGTGTGTGTGTGTTTGTTTGTGTGTGTGGATGTATGTGTGTGGATGGTGTATGTGTGTGTATGTGTGTGTGTGCGTGCGTGTGTTAATATATGAAATCTCAGTACGTTCATATTTAAGTTAGTATGATTGCTTTTTATTGTTGCAGTAACCTTATGAGTTAATGATATATTACATACCAATGCTATAATAGTAATCTTAAATTACTATATTTGGACAAGCATATTATACCTCCCATTTATTCACTTTACTGAGAAACTGAAAATGATACAGATATTAATGATAAAGTATTAAAGATGATAGTGATGATTATGATAAATGATGTGATTATTAGTATGATGATAATGATAATGGTAATAATGATAATAGTAGCAATAATAGTAATGGCAATGATAATATCAGTAACAATGATGATAACAATTATAATAATAATTACAGCACCAACGATAATAAAAGTAACGATAATGATAAAAGTAATGATAATAATAATGATGATGGTAACAATATTCTCCTCCTCCTCCTCCTACTGATCATCATCATCATTACCACCGTCATCATCATCATCATCATCGTCATCACTACCATATATTAATTTATATTTTCTTCTTCGTTAATGTTGCATCAACGACAAAAGTTGAATACCATTCCTTTCTATTTATCTTGCACGTTGCACATGTGAATTATGTTGATAACGAATTTAGCGGACATATTGAATTCCATGCCATTTAATGCTGGAATTTTGATTTCGCTTCGTACCATTAACTAACTCAAAAAAAAAAAAAAAAAAAAAAAAAAAAAAAAAAAAAAAAAAAAAAAAAAAAAAAAAAAAAAAAACACACGAGCCACTTCCATGAATCAACAATGAATGATGGTAGAAATATATCATTCATTAGAAAAGAAAAACGGTCATGTGATCTATTTACTCAGGATAGAAACGACAATGACTGTTGTTCTATTTCATAATGATTTTATTTTTCATATTTCCTTTCCAAACTCTTTCCATCTGAACTCAGATATTTATGTTACATAAATAAAGAAATACATTTTTTTCTGCCACTATGAAAACATGTCAAAAACGTGTCAAAACCATGAATGAAAATGACCTTCTCGCACCAATAATAATTCCACCGTTATTCTTTTCTACAATGAAGGACGGACAATATATTGAGTGTAAAGATGGTGATCAAAATGGCCATTAATATTTACCATTTACCATTACGTTCATGTAGATTTTAATTCCGTTTCTATCATAGCAAAGTATATACTCACAAACCTTCCATCGATTCTCAATTGCTTAACTTCACGCATTAACAATTTCTCAACCGTAATTACAATGACAATCCCACAAAATTATCGAATTACACACTAATTATCAAGACTCACTCTTAATCTACAGACAACAAGCTACAGCTCTCTACCTCCCACAACTTAAGCTATATATCCCTTTTCTTCAAGAGAGCTCTATTTTGTTTTAACTTTGCGTGCAAGAAAGTAAGGATTGAGACATTATTTTTCACAATATCTGACCTTTCATTGGGAAGAGGAAGAGGCTGTAATTGATATCCTCTTCTTTTTCTTCTTCTTCTTCTTCCTCCTGATCACCATCACCACCGCCACCACAGTGATCATATTGATATTTTTCTCCAACAATTAAGGAAGGGCAATACGTTACACACACACACACATATATACATATATATGTATATGTATATATATATATATATATATATATATATATATATATATATATATATATATATATATATATATATATATATATATATATCGATATAGATAATATATGGAGAAATATATATCATTGTCATTGTCAATACTAATGAAAAACGAAGAAAAAAGCGGGAGAAATTCCATACGGAAAACGATTTAATTTCTCCTTTCCAAATGCCGTGTCCACAAGTGACCCCCCCACCCCCTTCCTTCTGAAAGAACGCCCTTTTTAATCCATGTTTTTTTGCCAATTTTTTTTTTTTTCAACCCACGCCCTTCGTTCATTTTCTAAATATATCTTTCTGATTTATGAAAGATATCAATGTGGCTACTATTATTACTTGTTATAACACAAACAATCTATAGATTTATTGATTTTCTCTCAGTTTCTCTTTCTCTCTCTTTCTTTCTTTCTTTCTTTTTCTCTTTCTCTTCTCTCTCCTCTCTGTCTCTCTTTCAGCCCCCCCCCCCTTTCTCTTCTTTCTCCTCTGTCTCTTTTTCTTTTCTCTCCTCTCTCTCTTCTCCTCCCCCTCTCTCTCTAAAAGAAAAGGTTAAAAATGTTTCATTTGTTTATTTGTTTCGTTTCCTTCCATCCTGTAGTCCGGACACGGAATTTAAAAATCTAGAGATTTACACTCACAGGAAATCTCTCACTTTTTCTCTCTCTTTTTTTTTAATCCTGTTCTTTCTCTTTGTGTTTCTTCTGTGTCTCTTATTCTCGTTTTTTTCTATTTTTCATTTGTTTGTTTTCGTTTCTTGTTCTTCGTTTTTATTTCTTTTTCTCAAGCTCTTCTCTTTTCTTTCGCCTTCTTCATTCTATTGTTTTATGTTATTTTTTCATTCTCTTTTCATTATTCCCTATTCTTTTGCCCTTTTTTGTATTCTTCTCTTTCTTTTCTTCGTTTTCTATGTCTTTCATTTTCATTCTTTTATTTCCCTTTCCCCGGATCTTCTTTCTTTCTTTTTCAACCTCCTTTGCTTTGTCCTCCCATGAGGTCTGTTCCTTCTTCTTTTATTTGTTGTTTGTTTCTATGCTTCTCGTTCGGTTTACTTTCTTCTTTCTCTCTTTTCTTCTGTTCTTCAATTTTTGTTTAGTTTTCATTTTTTTTTCTTATATTCTTTTATTCCTGTTTGTTTTATTTTTTGTTTCTTTTATTCTGTTTCTCTTTTGCTCCCGTTTTCTCTTTTTTTCCCTCCTTACCTTCTCTTTCTTTCAATTATTTTCTTATTTGTTTTTTTTTTCTATTCTTATTTTCTCTTGTTCTATTTTCCTTCTCCCTTTATCTTCCTCTTCTTCGTTTTCCTCTTTTGCTTCTGTTCTTTTCCTCTTTTTCTCTCTTCCTCCATCTCTCTCTTAATCCTCTTTTCTTTCTTCCTCTTTCTCAGCACCTGCCGTGACCTGACGTGACCTGACGTGACCTGCCTTGACGGGCTGATGAAGCTTATAAACCCAATTGACCTGGTAAGACCTACGACCCGGAAGAAATGACCGACAGAAAAATGAGAAGAAGACGAAGATAAAGAAGAAGAAAAGGAAGAAAATAAGAAAAAGAAGAAGAAAAGGAAGAAAATGAGAAAAAGAAGAAGAAAGGGAATAAGAAGAAAAGAAGAAGAAAGAGAAGAAAGGGAAGCTGAAAAATAAACTAAGAAAAACAAGAAGAAAAACAAGAACACGAAAAAAAGAAGACAAAGCAAAATAATGAAAACAGGAAGAAAAAGAAGAAAAAATCCTGTTCTTTCGTAATACAAAAAAATCCAAGTTTACTAAAGGTCTTTTTGGTTACGCTGAGTCAGACAAGAGAAAAAAAAAAGATAAATAAAAAGAGAGAATAGCAAAAGTCCTGCATATGAATCTGTCTAACGAAAAGCAGAAAAAAACAGAAAATAAGATAGAAAATCAAGTCGTTTGGTATTTTACAGATTGTTTTAGAAAGAGGAGAATAAAAGAAAATAAAGTTCATGCTGTTTCAATCTCCTAAGAGAGAGAGAGAGAGAGAGAGAGAGAGAGAGAGA
>BOPN01008163.1:17500-22500 GCA_017312705.2 Penaeus japonicus | reverse complement strand
CTTCAAACGCCACACAGTTCAGTTCGTCTTTCTGTAATGATTTTAGATACTGATTTAGATACAAATAGATATAAAAAAACAACGCTATAAAAAGGCATATCTATCAGATCAATCAATCAAAAGTTATCAACTTGTGTCGAAGAAGATGACAATGAAGAAAGAAAAAGAAGAACAAAATGAAATTCGATTCCCGGTCTAAGGAAGGACGAATAAACGAAATGCAGTTGTGAAAACTCTCACATAGTCATTTCAAATAAGATCTTGCACCTCTTTAGTAACACGAGAGAGTCAGTATCCTTTCTATTCATATTTTTTTCATCCTAAAGTGTATTTTTTCCCCCCGAGTATGCATAGAAAACGAGACTATCGGAAATATAACATCATAGAAAACGGCTATACGAACGAGCCACCCCCTCCCCTTCAAAAAACAGGAAAAGGGAGAAAGATGAAACTCAATAAACTGAAAAATAAAAGAGAAAGTTTAATAAAAAAAAATGAAAATGGAAGGCGGACAATAAAACCATTAAAGCACAAAGGAAACTCAATTTACTCCGAAAATGCGTTACTTGAGCGTCCTGTTACATGAGACATGCGCCAGCCAGCGGAGGGAAGGCATTCAGAATCCCAGAGCAGAAAAAAGGAAAATGAAATGTATATCTCGATCTCAAAAATGCAAATAAGTCAGTAAATGAATAAATGTATAGGTGGATATATGGATAGATAAAGGAATAAATGAATTAGTAAGTTTATCAGTAAATGAATAGATGATTAGGTGTATGTGTGTGTGTGTGTGTGTGTGTGTGTGTGTGTGTGTGTGTGTGTGTGTGTGTGTGTGTGTGTGTGTGTGTGTGTGAGTAACCTTACAGCTTTTCTTTGTCTCTTTGTTCTTCTTCATTAATTAGTGCGCAAATGAAATTACGTCGCAAAAACACAATAACACACACACAAAATTGCATGAGGAAACCCTTCCCTTCAGACATAATGACGTCATGCAAAGATGATCACAAGCGGTCGGCGGAAAATGGAAGAGCAGCTGATATAATGCATCTTGCATGATCAATCCCACAGAAGGCTTCAATTCGACTTGGAATATCGGGAATCCAAATAAAAAAATACGATTTCGAAGTCGTGCGAATCTTCAAAACCCGGGAGGAAAAACGGGTTAAAAATTTGAGAAATGTCATTACGCAGCCATTACGTTGAGCTTAATTACAGCCACGCTAGGATGAATATTCTCTTGTTAATAGTTTTTGCGATGAACAAAAATGTGTTATACATATGTTGTAGTCACTGTATCCCACATGCTTTTGACTACATTACATCTAAAATGTTTCATATGACGCAAAATAATTTCCGAATGAAGAAAAAGGTGGAATTCAGTTTATCGTTGCCTTCGTTATTTAGATCAAAAGAAACAAACAAAAGAAAAAGAAACTCTTATCTATTCCTCTCTGAAATTCTCACATCTACTCATGAGGTCATCATCTATCGACTCATGAGGTCATCATCTATCGACACATGAGGTCATCATCTATCGACACATGAGGTCATCTTCTATCGACACATGAGGTCATCTTCTATCGACACATGAGGTCATCATCTATCGACTCATGAGGTCATCATCTATCGACACATGAGGTCATCATCTATCGACACATGAGGTCATCATCTATCGACTCATGAGGTCATCATCATCAATCGAACCATCACACTTTGACTAACACAAACGCACGTACGAGAGAGACTACATTCCACCAGGGAGGAACCCGTTTTCATAATCATCCGCGAACGTCTCGTGTTCCGCGCGGAGGAATACTCGCGCCTCGACCCCATCTTGAACTACGAGGAGCCTGTGGAGAACCAAAGACTACCTGAGTCTTACACAGTCCCTGATGAAGAGCCAACCTCTCTGGCTACCTCTGGCGCCCTCTGTGTGTCTAGATTATCTGCGAGTTGTTAACGGCGAATGCAAGAAGGAAAAGAAAATTAGAATCTGAAGGTGGAAAAAAGAAAAAAAAAAAAAAAATACTCTACACTATTACAACACCTTGTATCTCTCAGCCTCAAGATGGTTCTTTGATGGTGTTGTTGTTGTTTTTTGATCGCTTCTCCTTCCTCTTAAAAGGGTTTAGGTGAAATAACAGAGAGGAGACAAAAGGGGGGAAACGATCTATCTTGTAATAGGAGAGTTGTTCCCTATTTCTAAGATAGGATACGTAAACATGGGGATATATATATATATATATATATATATATATATATATATATATATATATATATATATACATATATATGATATATATATATATATATATATATATATATATATATATATATATATATAATTATATATATACATATATATATATATATATATATATATATATATATATATATATATATATATAGATAGATAGATAGATAGATAGAGAGGGAAATCGGTTGATAACACTCAGATATATAGATAGATATAGATAGATAGAAAGGAAATTGGTTGATAGACACTCAGATATATAGATAGATATAGATAGATAGAGAGGGAAACCGGTTAATAGACACTCAGATATATAGATAGATATAGATAGATAGAAAGGAAAAAAGACGAAAATAATTGTGCTGAAGCTTTCAATATTCAGATTGTACTTTACTTTTGTGATACTCCATGCATAGGAACTCAAATCTTAAGTTATCCATTTTTGGAATTTACAAAAGCGGCGTCTATTGGATGTTGTGTTTCAGTTCCAACATTTGGTCTGAAAATACTGTTCATTTTTTAACTGTAACACGGCAGTTAGGTAGTTCACGCCACTTTTATTGCCTGAAATATGTAACAGTCTCTCATATAAATGGTTTTGGATACACTGCGTAACTGCTTCTGAACCTTGCTTTTTCCTAAACTGATAATAACTATCTGATTTTTCCCCACATCTGATTTTCAAACATCAAATAAACATGGAAATAGCGAAAAAATGTAATAGGACGATTAATGTCTCTCACTACATAATGATAAAAACGAATAACTTTGGTCGAATGGCATATTCATTTTGTAGTACGTTTCTCCTAACTTAGAAGAAGAAGAAGAAAAGAAACAACAACAGATAAACTCATGTACATAGAAAGCAAAATCCCTAATAAACAAAAAACAACAACAATAATAGGAAAAAAAAACTTTTTAGAAATGATTTATTTGTCGTACTAATAATTGTAATATTGTTTGTCTGGAAATGTAAGTCTGTATCTTGATATTTTTTGTTAAAATGTGGAGGTTCTCTGTGCATGTAGCAGTGCGTGTTGTCTATGTATATAAAGATATATTATGGACTAACGTGATATAATTTTTTTTTCTTATACATAATTCCCTCCATTTTCTCTTTCTTTCAGACACAAAAACATACACACATACACAGAAACACACACACACACATGTACGTAAAAATAATGAAAACACAATCATAAATTCTTACCATAAATAACTGTCCTTTTTCCTCCTTTTTCTTCTCTGTGACTCAAAACACCTCCGAAGTGAAATTAAACTCAAAGAAAAGAAAGTGCTTAAGAAAATCCTGCAGAGAGAAAGTTGTTCTTCAACTTGCAAGAACAGCGATGTTTTCAGACTCTCCCTCCCCCCTGCCAGATCCTTCTCCTCCCCCCTCCCCCCCCCTTTTCCTCCTCGTCCTCCTCCTACCCCCCCCTCATCTTATTCCCATTCGCTTTCTCTTCTCGTTCTTTCGTCTCTTCCCTCCCTCTCCCCTCTTCTTCTACGGTTGTTGTTATCTCCCTCATCTACTCCTTTCTCTATTCCTATCCCTCCTCTCCTATCCTATCCTGCCCCATATCCTTCAGTAATTGAACACTCTTTGTTCCTTTTAATTCCAACACATTTTATTTTGTGCTATTTTAGCCACTGAATCACATCACTTGATATATTTTGATCTTTATTATATTTCCCTTCTTTTGACTTTTTTTTCGTGATGTTAATGGATGGCAGTTTTATTTTACTATGATATATCATGTAGTGTAATTTTTTTCTGGATTTTCTTTTTACTTATTCCTTTTTTTCTTTTTCATTTTGCCGTTCGCCTTAATCTCTTTTATTTTTTTATGTGTTAATATGATTTTTCTTTAGTTTTCATTCTCCATTTCTCACTCAAAACTTCTGTTATGATTCTAAGGCCTTCTGACATTTCTTTCACATTTATTTCATACTTTTCCTTTAATCATACTATTTCTACACATTCACGTCTCCTATTTTTACAGCTTAATCAAAGTTTTATCTCCGCTGTGTGATTCATTCGTGTTTTATTTTATATCCTGGTCTCCTAGTAGAGTTATAGTTATAGGGACGACTTTGCTTTTTTTTTTTTAGCTTGATAGGAGGTGTGGGGGGGGGAGGGGGATGAAATAGATTCCCCCACTCCGAACGGTTCCCCTATTTTTCCTATCCCCCAAAAAACCCTAGTTTCACCTATTTTCCTCCTTAACAACCAATTACTATCTCCCCCCATTCTCCATATTGAAATTGCCTTCTCCTTTGGAAGTTTATTCATCTAGATTTCCAGTATACAAGCGCTTGTGTAGTATAAACAACGGGGTCACGAGGCGATTATTACCGTCTGCTCCATAAGCCAAGCACAGTGTGTGAATTACTGCCGTTGAGTGAATGGAACGCGGGGGCAGCCGTTATACGGAATGGGTACTGTATCCTCAACTGTAGAATGAACTGGAAGGAAACTGTAATCACAATCTGGTGGTATATGAAGCTTTCAAGAAGTCAGATGAACCACCAGTATGCTTTGTTTTTTTCTTGTATATATCGGTTATACTATTTAGGGTGGTATGATGTTGTACTGGTGTTCTGCTTAATGGATGCAAAAGTGTCAAAATTCCTAGTAAAGTTCGTCCTAATTTAAGGATCTCATTTGCATTCATGTCTTTCACTCAAAATAGAGATAACCAATGATGTAAAAAAAAAAAAAAAAAAAAAAAAAAAAAAAAAAAAA
>BOPN01008163.1:5000-7500 GCA_017312705.2 Penaeus japonicus | reverse complement strand
ATGGCTGCCGAAAGGATATTGGTTGGGTAGGAACTAACCAAAAAATACATTTAGCGTTTGATCATTTTGTGTTGCGCAATTCCTTCAGTATTTTGCTCTCGCTCTTTCTCCCGTGGTGACTAAAGGCGATGTAGAAAAAGGATATTATTTTCACAGGCTTTGGGATAAAAATCATTAGGGGTTGAATTCGTTTGTTTGATACAGTTCTCTACGGGACTATTTTTTCCTCTCCTTTTCTTCCGCTTCCACAAAAGTCGATGGAGAAAGGATATTACTTTCGTTCTTTCTCTTGTGGTACCTAAAGGCGGTGCAGAAAAGGATATTACATTCGTAAGAATTGACATAAAAAAAAAATACTTTGAGATTTAATGATTTTGTCTGATACTGTTTCTACGTGACTATTCTTTCCTCTCTTTTTTTCTTTCTTAGTAACTAAAAGAGAGACGCAGAAAGGATATTCATTGGACATAAACGGACGTATGAAGATGAAAAATAAGGAAAAGAAATCTTTACAACACAACCTTTTCAATTTTGTTCTTTTTCCCCCCTATCTGTAACAGTAAATAAAATAAACGCAGAGAAAATGTAAACTGGATTTGAAACGAGTCAAAGACAATTTAGTTAAAATCATGATAAAATGTACCGCCAGTTTCTACATTTTGCAACACTTTAAAGAAAATGCTTACGTAAATGCAACTGAACATTTTTTTTGACAATACATTTTTACTATTCACGAACGCTTGCGACTCACAAGAACACCGGCACTGTTTATTTTTTTCATATAATACCAAAATTAATGATATTCCACGAAATTCTGCAAATTCAGAACACGTTAAAAAAAATCGCCAAGCTCTCCAAAGACCTAGAAGCTTACAACCACGAGCTGTTATAAACGAAAATGACATGGATACGAAAGGAAAAAAATAATTCAAGAATTCAGCAGCTTGCTCCTTCTTGCGTTGTGGTGAATACTAACGAGGGAAATCAAAGGGGGATTTCGTAATACCCCCCCCCCCCCAGAAAATAAAAAACGGGGAAAAAAGGTCTTTCTTTCCTTTGTTTACATTTTTTCCTATATCATCTCTGTTTCTTTTGTTTTCTTTGCTTTGATTGTCCATGGCCATTCTCTCTTCGTGTCACTTATCCATACTTCACACCGAGTAAAGAAGGCCTATATAACGTTTTCTGTTATTGATAGCAGCTTAGAGAAACTACACCTACTAAATATAAATTCCAAAGGTGAAGCTGTTTAATTGACCAAAACTTCAGTCATTAAAATATTAAACTCAACAAACACACTCAACCCTAAAGTCCTTACTCATGCGGTAGATAATTATTTTTATTATGTAAACAATTGATACAGAAATGATAAACCTCTCTGTTATCTGCTATTAAAACATGTAAATTAAGTTAAGAATAAATAAATATAATGAAAGGAAAGGAAAAGGAAGGAAAGAATCTGACAAAGGAAGTGTTAGACAGATAACTAAATAGATAGACAGAAAAATGGAGAGAAAGACAATTAAGCAACTCAATTATTTAGATGAGCAGATTGAGGTTCTATTCTCCTTTTCCATTTCCTTTTTTAAAAAATAATCTATCTTGTTCCTTATATTTTTGTTTCTCATTAAAAAAAGGTTATATCCACGAATGATTTTCTATTTATTTTGACACAATTTATGATGCTCATTTGTCTTTTCCTTACAATCACTTTTCTTTATTAATGATTATCAAAGTAAATAACTCCCTGTTCGTGGTTCCGAACCTCCGTCTTCCGTGATGCAAGGACGCAAAGCTAAACCAATCAACCACAATAGCTTACAAGTGAGATTACGTAAGTACCTTTCATAAAACTAGTTTTTTTTTTATTTTATTTTTTATTATTTTATTTTTTTTAGAGACGTTATGGTGTAGTGGTCTTGATCTATCTAGATCTAGGGAGAGTCGGAGGTTCGAACCACGTCCAGGGAGGTATTTACATGTCTATATGAAAGGGAGTGTGAAAGGCATTACAACAATGTTCCTTTGTTCCTATGATTATACATATTTATGAATGCACTTCTACCTTTTTTATATGGGATTTCGTGTGACAGAAAGGGCAAAAAAGCAATATGGATTTTTTTTTTTAAGGAACAGTCTTTGTTTTTTGTTTTACTTTATTTGTTAAGGAATTAATTTATTTTCTCTCTGTCTACTTAACTAAATAGGACCACGTATACATTTTTGTATCACATGAGTGATTAATTTATATTTGCACAATGTATAAGTATGATTCCTGTTCTCTCATATAAAAATGATGCATAAATACATATCATATATTCTGATTTACAGCAACCTTGCATGACCTATTAGCAAATACTCATTTCCTCTCATATTTACACAGCTGAGAAGCCTACAAAACTACAAGGAAACGGAAGAAAAAAATTGCTTAGTCACCCCTTTATTTACCACAAACTCACACACAGTTTTCAAGCGTGCAAAACGTAACCCCCCCCCCCCA
>BOPN01008162.1:45000-48794 GCA_017312705.2 Penaeus japonicus | reverse complement strand
GCAACCTATACCACTCAAACGACCAACCACATACGGAGACAAACACAACAATTGGAGATGTTCCAAACATCACGGTAGAGGAAGTAAATAGGGCACTAAAAGCATGAAAAGAGGAAAAACACTTCACTGTTACTATAAGAGGCAAAGAGGTAAATTCAGAACTTTTTATAGAATCCGATGTGTTCCCTGATAACGTAAAGGTTTTCTTAAACAGAAACAAGTACAAAACCGAGCAGAATGTTTGACCGCGCAAAACCGTCAGCGCGGCCAGTGATTAGGTCACAGAACATCTTAAAAATAGAACATATCAATGCACAATCTCTCCTCGGTCACCTTGAAGAAATTGTATTGTTAGTAAAGGAAAGAAATGTAGACATACTCTGTGTTAGTGAAACATGGCTCCACCAGGAAATGATAAGTAACTTTATCAACATTCCAAATTATCAAGTTTATCGATGTGATGCAGGGCGAGGAGGTGGAGTATGCATATTTGTAAGGGATACCCTTAAGTAAAATAGGATATCAACTACAACAGTTAATAATACTGCCGTAGAAGATATCTGGGTTACCGTACAAAGCAACATGCTTCCTTCCTTCATTATTGGCGCCGTCTATAGGCATCCCCATGCAAAATCTGAATCGTTTGAATATCTTGAAAAGGTTTTTAGAGAAATGTCCTTAAAAAAGAAATCACTTTTTATAATGATTTAAGTAAACCAAATGCTAAGTTAGCAAAGTTAATCAAGAAAATTAAACTAGAACAAGTTATCAATAAACCTACAAGGATCTCAGAAAACAACTTGTCTATATTAGACGTAATAATAACAAATAGATTAGATATCATTCTCCATACAGACGTCATTCCATGTCATGTTGCTGATCATGAACTTATTACGATGACGTTGAATCTAAAGAAACCAAAGCGACTACCGGTTACAAAAACTTTTCGTAACCAATTACTATGACCCTCAGTCATTATGCGAGCTAATCACATCTAAAGAACCAACTCTATTAGATATTTTATCATCAGACAATGTAGATACCCAGGTAACCATCCTTACAGAAGTGATAAAAAGCAGCATAGATGCCTCTGTTCCCTATGTGACAAGAATTGTCAGACGTCCCCCTGCTCCATGGATAAATGACGATATCAAGAGAGCAATTGCCGATAGGAATAATTCCCAACAAGCGCTCAAAGGAAACAGATTTGAGCCCGCCCTTCAGGCAATTTATAAAGTAAAAGAAAAAAATGTTAAGTCATTAATTCAATCGGCAAAGACTAATTATTTCAGAAATAAATTTGCTGAACATAACAACAATTCTAATAAAACATGGAAAACTGTTAAAACATTAGTGCCTAACAAACAACACACAGATAATTATTATTATCATTATTATTATTACCATTATTATTATTATTACCATTATTATCATCATTATTATCATCATTATTACTATCAATATCATTATTATTATTATTATCATTATTATTATTATTATTATTATTATTATTATTATTATTATCACCATCATCTTTATTGTTATTATTTTTTTTAAATTATGTCCATTATCATAGGAATCACTAAAAAGATAATAAGAATAAAGATGTGCCCTTCTTTCTGTCTTCCTTGCCCTCCTTCACGTCTCCCCGTCTTGCGATGTTCTGCATTCGCGTCAAAAAGCCTTAGGCAAAGAATTCCCAAGAGGCCTATGTAAAAGGCCCTAGAGAAGCACATCAGAATTGGTATTGGTACTATTGGTATGATCATTATCATTACAATCATCTATATTACTATTATCATTTTTATTTTAATGATAATGATGATAATGATATCAGTGATATTCATAATCATCATTATTTTTATTATCATTTTTGATATTATGATTATCATCGTAATTATTATTATTAGCATCATTTATAATCATTATCATTACCATTATCAACATTATCATGTTGTTTTTTTGTGATAATTAATATTAAAGTAATAGTGAAAGTGGTAATCATTACAATTGTAGAAATGAGGATGATAAATGCACGGTTTTTTTTTTTAATCGGGTGCAAATTCTAAGGTTTTTTTTTCAGGTTTGAAATGGGAAGATGAATATAGCAACAATTTTCAACTATTTTTATAGTCTGTTTTCAATATTAACAAGAATGAAGTGAATATGATAGCACATACAACACAAGCAGGTCTTGGCACGTAAATAAACAATGATCCAAGCCAGGGCGGTGGGGGCGTGGCACACTTCTTTGCTTGGAGGCTAATGCCATATTGTCAACACACGCTGGAAAACAAAAAGGTCGGGAATGATAAAAATGAATCTCCATATTACTCACTCAATGTAAGTTACACGCAAAAAAGAAACGAATAAAGTAAACGAAGGTGCAAATATACAAAAAACTCACATCATGTAAAAATGCAGTGCACAGTGGCCCACACATATAATCATGAAAATAGACGCTGTGCAACGAGGGAGAACGAATATAAAGTACACATTGACAAACACAATAATACGCCTTATTAGTTATTATAAGAAATAAGTATCCCACATGACCTGCAAATGACACTGATGATACAACAATAGTAATGATGATAACATTAATGATGGTCATCATTATTAATGGTAATAATGATGATGATAACACAAGAAGTAAGTGATATAATTATAATAACAAGAATAATAATCATAACGATATTAACCCTTTCCCTGTCACCCCTCCAGAGGCGAACATTTTTCTAGTTGTCACAGGTCTTTGATTTTTTTTTTAATTTAAATAGTAGAATTTCCGTTATTTTGAGTAGCCAGATTTACTAAGGAAGGTTTAGAGAACACGCTATAATTAAAATATTTTTGATAAATGTTCATTATTCGTTCTTATGAGGAC
Organism: Penaeus japonicus; assembly: GCA_017312705.2. Lineage (NCBI taxonomy): Eukaryota > Metazoa > Arthropoda > Malacostraca > Decapoda > Penaeidae > Penaeus > Penaeus japonicus. The sequence goes on along the minus strand of BOPN01008162.1, from coordinate 45,907 downwards.
ATAAATATTGAAATTGCTCGTATGCCAGGCAAGGAGGAGCCGGCAGCGACCAAGCATAATCTTGTGCCTGAAGACTGTGATGGCAAGGTGTGAATCCCCAACCCAACAGCCATATCTCGACCTGTCAATCATCCGATAGAGTCACATGATCTGATCCGGTACTTCTGTCAAAGTACCTTCCTGATATTTTTCTGCATAGAACAAGCAAAGAGTAAAATACAATATTCTAAATATGCGATGAGACCGTAATTATCTTCTATTGTTTTGCATATATAAATTATTTAGAATCTTTTATAAGTAAAAAAAATCATTCGTGCGTGCATGCATATAGGGACACGTACGCGCACAATTATATATACAAAAATGCTTTATATGTATTTCTATATCCGATATGTATCTACCTATCTATCTATATATATGTATGTGTGTATTTATATATATAATCATATATATGCATACATACATATATAGATAAATGAATACACACACACACACACACACACACACACACACACACACACACACACACACACACACACATATATATATATATATATATATATATATATATATATATATATATATATATATACATGTATATATATATATATATATATACATATATATATATACACGCGTGTGTATACATACGTGTGCCTGTGGGCATGTATTTATGAGTGCGTTTATGTGCAAGTGTGTGTCTGTTTGTGTGTGTGTATGTTTGTGTTTGTGTGTGTAGATGCGTGTCTGTGGGAATGCCAATCACATTATTTTCCAAAATAATGCTAGGTAGTATGTATAAACAGAATAAATGTGATAGAAAGGGAATTGCATTGTAAAATGCGATGTGTCACTGCGACGTCAATATGTGCATTAAATATGTATGAGTGCCCGAGACCGGATAATC
>BOPN01008162.1:0-7500 GCA_017312705.2 Penaeus japonicus | reverse complement strand
TTTAGAGCTGATTATATCTTGACAACATTACTTGTTATTGCCATTGTATCACATTTCCCAATATATCTTACAGATTCGGGTTTCGTTTTGCTCCTCTTCTATATTCGCGAAATCATTATCTGAATATGCACTTCACTTAGATATTTTATTTTGTCACAACACTCGCAACCACTCCCGCCAAACCACAATCTCTTCATGCTATTTGATGCTCTGCTACTCCTTGTAATCATATTGAAATTGATGATATCCGTATGCATCCGTACTTCGTGGAAAGGAATTCAACATGTCGGCGAGGAAACGCTAAATCTTCTACTCGGTGAAGAACTTCCTGCTTCCCAGAGAGGACTTGAAATACAGCTCAGGAACAACCGCTCCAAGGAGGTGCAAATATTATTTCTATTATGTGTAACCATTTTAAAGGGAATAATTGTCAAAATAATGATTTATTTGTCTGAGTTTGGAGCATATATCACCTACCATGCATCTGATGTATATACAAATAGCTATAAAACATAATAAAAGATGGAAAAGGACATATATATACACTTTCTATATGACCATTTTATTTCAGGAGTCTTGCAAAACACGAAGTTTCTGCATTTAGTGACCTATAGACTAGAAACATTGTAGATTGAGGTTACTTTTTTATTCTCATTTTTTCACTCCATCGTTCAGTTATGGTGCCACATCTGAATGAGTTATTCTATAAGGTCCTTGGTGGTCATAATCTTTGTGTCTTTCCTAATGCTTAAGGTCATTCCATGATGCCTTCATTCGATCCATATCTGGGTTATTCCCTGCACAGGAAAGAAGTTCACTGCTAAGATCTTGAAGAAGTCTCATTATTGCACTACATAGTGCCCCGTCTTGCTTGATGATGCTGTCCTTTCAAGGATACATCTCCCTCAGCTGGGATATACATCGATTCCCTGATATCGCCCTTGGTTCATGATCCCACCGACAATTCATAAGCTTCGAGTATCCTTACTGGAGATGAAAGACCAAACCAAGAATCTAGATGGGATTCCGACTTCATGCATGTGTACGTACGATACACAAATTGTTGTCTACCATCTAGAATTTGCAGCACACATGATAAAGTGGGCAGTAAGTGATATTTCAGCAATATTGTGCAAGGTGAAATTTAAATATATACATTCTCTCTCAGTCCTTGGCAGTCCTTGGCTCAGCGTTGCAAGCATTGGCTTTGGTACCATGACTGGCCGACATGGATGATGTTCTGCATCACTACGTTTTCTTCACACTTGCATTCATGCTTTTCTCGCCATTCGACTGCAATTTGCTTGTGATGACGCAATGCAATTGATTGACAAATCCTCTCCATTTTCTATTTTTCTCTGTCTGTTAACAGATTTCGCCGCTTTGAATAATGTTTCCTGCAGAAGAATTTAAATTTGTTCCATGTTTGTTGGGGCTTCTGTCTTTGTTTCCTCCCATGTTGCAACACTGCGATGTTGCTTGGCTTGCGATAGTCCGATTCATAACGTGCAGAAATGAATTCAATCTAAAAAAATATTTAGACATTTAGAAAAACAAAAACAAAACAACACATTTACAAACACATACTCGCCCTGTGTTAGGGGGCCTAATAGTAAAAATAAAGATACATATTATCTCACGTCAATCAAAGTCCTACAAAAATGAAAGTTGACACAGTATGACGACAAGTAGATTAGCAGTCAGAGAGCGCAGTCCTTCATTAACGTCAAAATATCCAGTTTTACAATGCATTACTCTGTTATATTTTTAAAAGGATATCTCAGAATACCCATTTACCATGGCGCTATCTACTGGTGACAGATCCTTAATTTGCTTATAGATCCGTCTGGGACCTGGTTCACCACTAACCTCTAATCAGTGGTTCTACTCGAAAGAGAGAGAGAAAAAAAAAATCTAAAAGACCGCGTAAAACACAGACCTAATGATAATTTGGACATTAAAAGAATACTGGGAAATTATGAAGTTCTTAACAATAGGAATGATGTCTTTGTCCAAACATTTACAATAGAATATGCAATTGTCTGTGCGAGTGTACAGTAGATGCGTTCACGACAGTAAGATAAAAGTGCAGGCTTTACTCTTTACTGCTATTTACGAATATATATGTACATATATATATATATATATATATATATATATATATATATATATATATATATATATATATATAGAGAGAGAGAGAGAGAGAGAGAGAGAGAGAGAGAGAGAGAATAAGAGAATTAGTCGTTAGTGGAAGTTTTTCATTACTGTAATTATCATTATTATTATCATTATTGTTATTATTATTATTACTATTTTCATCATCATATTCCTCATTATCATTATTTATCATCATTATTCAAGTCACGCGTAAAAATAGGTCCGATAACTTACTAGTTGTGCCTTTCAACCAGTCACTCGATGACAAGCGTCAGTTACTTAAAAAAGTGGATATCGATATAGTGTTTACTTATCCTGACACGTAAATCTTTGGTCAAACACAATACGTCCTTCTTCGGGCATTTAAGTTATTCCTTGCAAAGAATGTCCGAAATTCTACATAGGTGAAACGGGTAGAGAGCTGAAAAAGAGAATAATGGAACATAAACGCTATGTTAGGTACGCTAGGGAATCGAATGCTTGTTTTATTCACATGAATGATGCCGATCATCAATTGAATTGGAATAACGCAAAATTGATTCATAAATCGTCTAATTCGTACGAAAGAAAGATATTAGAAACTTTTTTTTTATTAAAAAGCTTCCTAATTTTAACTTAATTGCTGGTCAGTGGTGTTTGGGTGATCTTACCTCCTTCTTAGTGGGAAAAGCTTTCCCTAGATCAATTGACCTTAACCATCCGTCAGTGATCTTATTTAGCCCTTGTTCCTTCTGTCATTCTTTCTAATAATTTCTAACTTCCTTTCTTATTGTGGCAGTGTTTTAATTATATATGTTCATTTATATACATATATTTACACACACACACACACACACACACTGTACATGACACCTTAGAAGCGGAACTAGGGCCCAATATGTCTATTCATTTCTAGTTTTGATACATGCCGTATTTCGATCACATAGAGTCATGTGCACATACAATTAAGATGATGATGATTGGGGTTCAGTGGCCAAATATCATGCACACTCGCTCTTCATGGGCAAAACGGCATAATGTGTTCAGAATGGGTAAGTTTTAGCCGCCTGTCCGACGGGCGCGAGAGACCCTGGATGACCCTCCGCCTTTGCGAGACAAGCTCTGACCTCCTCATTGCCGGATTTCCAAACCGCACCGCCATTCCGAGTATCCGGACCAGCACACACACTAAGGGTTGACACAATGATCACTCGATCACAAAAGCAATATTCTTGAAAAATGGTAAATTAAGAATAAAGTGGAGTACATTATACTGTCTGACCCGAGGTCGCTTCCTTACCAGGTAAATGCTTAAGGAAGTAATTGAAGTCGTTCATTGCGTAAAAGGAAATTGTCGTCCTTCGTTATTCTTATTATCATTATTACTATAATCCTCATTATCATTATCATTATTACTTTTATTATTGTTATTATTATCATCATTACTTTCATCATTATTATTATCATTACTGTCATCATTATAATAATCATTATCATTATTATCATCAGCATCGTATCAACAACTTTTAAAAATATTTTGACATCAGTGATAAATATTTACTGAAATATATCGTTTGGTATAGTAAGGATATATGGTAAGCGAGTTTATTTGACTGTAAAGTTCTAGGAGAAAGCGGTTGTGATACATCAAAATAAGAGATAGAATATGAAGTAAAATGGTCCCTCACTATGGAGCCTCATATAGGTTGGTTATTCAGGCAAGGGATGTGTAACGCCATCATTCAGCTCTTTGGCCATCGTTCATGTCTCACTGTGAGAACGCTCGCATAAAAAATCATTTCTGACTGCGAGTCAATTATCGCTGAGTCCAAACACGAAACAAAGTTCAGTTTGTGTTCACAGGTGCGTTCAGAATATCAGTGTTAGTGGCCGCACATTCATCATGAAATTTCAGCAGTTTTGAAAAGAGTAAGGGAACTATCAGTCACCATGAATTATTCTCTGAAGGTTACGATTCGTTATTTCTCTTCTGTTATCCATTCTGATTTCGTCTGTCTATGTTTCTACTGTTTACTTATACAGTTCGTAAGTGCTATTGATGATGTTATTATCCTTGTTTATTCTGTTAGAATGTAATTGCATTTTTTTTGTTAACAAGAACTTATCACAGTACTGTTTTGGGTTTTGTGATGTAGAGAGAGCAATGAACGGATTTGAAAGATGGATGAAGAGGTGGAGAGGAGAATAAAGGGAGATGATTGGGAGATAGACAGAGAGCGGGTGAGTGATCAACTGAAGTCCACGGACATGAGGTGCCTGGAGTAAAGTTCCCTGCATCCCAACTAAGTATATCTATAGGTTCGGCCCCACTATGCTACCATAGAATATGTCGGCATTAGGTGTATTTTGTACAAATATTCTTAAAAACCTCTGCTATACTTAGGCAATATACGTTTGCATTATCAATGAGCATCTATAGAATCTGAACTGTGTGTATGCATGCTGCACTGACGGATCCTCACAATCTGGTGCGCTTGTGTTGGGTATTAAAGCGACATTTCGCATCACCATGATAGTAAGAGGCTACATAACTGGGCTAATGGGGGTGGTAGGAATTTCAGAATTTCTTTTAAATCACGGTCATCATCTGTGACTCGCTAAGAGCTTTCCAGGATTTGAACACTCTTGGTAGAGACGCTACAAATATTGTAAATTATGTCAGAATAAACACCGCACAAAAGAACGGGGCCGTGTCATACATTTTGTGTGAATACCATCGCATGTGGTAGCCCCGAAGCATGACCATGCTGACTGCCTAGTGAGATCAGCATGCGGTTAACAAAGTGAGGATATAGACCTTGGAATACCTTTTGCTAGAATTCCAAACATAATTAGAACCTCTATCAAGACTTGATTGAGCGGATAAGCTCTCAAAGACCTGAAAGAGTAGCATACAGCATTGTGGCCAATTTTCTAAAGATTATATTTACCTATGGGTCATATAAGATAAGAACAAGATAATGAGCTGTTGTGACCGTAAGAATTATGCTCGGATACAAACTCTGCTAGTAGTTTAGTGCAATATGCAATGTAGAAAATACTAAGAGGGAACTTTACGATGAAGAATACAAGCGATTATTACAGCTCGCTGTGCCAGGCCGGACGCTGTCTATGCAACTATTTCATATCATCTGATGCACTGAGAGATATACATACACTATATCCTAATTTCGGAATGCAATACTATATTAAGTGCAAGATTGCATGCTCACGCCTGAGCAAATCTCTGGGATGGTAAATGAATAGACGAAGAGCTGTGTGATTTTAATGTATATTTCAGTCGATATGCTAGATGTGATGCATGTTAAAACCTAAATTTGTAATCTAACGTTACCATGTATTGTTATAACCATGCAGCAAATGTATCAAAGCTTGCCCACGCCCGTGCAATTAGCCGTGCCAGAGATCTTCTTAATTTCATACTGCAAAAGTGACTGCAACTGCATGGCCAGCACTTGGACGACTCAAGATCCTTATTTGATCACCTTAATCAGGGTTTACAATAGGAAACCATCAGCCACTAAGTTATATCTTACTCGCTTATATAAGAAACATAAGAGCACTTTTTCTTGTTAATTCTGTGTCATAAAGAGGGAAAACAAAGTATTTTACGAATAGTGAGAACATAATTTATTTCACCGTTACAGCGACGCATCACGAAAAAACGTGTTCATCATACAAAGTGCGGCGCTTGAGCGGGAAGTCTGATGCAGTTCATTATCAACCGCCACGCCCTCGCCTTGCGCCCTCTCCTTTGGATACTGATACGCTTTTGTTGATCAAGATTTAGAGCCTTTTATTCTTCATTTCAGTATCCATCATCCGGCGGAATGTGCCTTACTTGATTACATTAGGTTTAGTTAAATTAGAAATAAAAAATAAATCAGGTTTGTCTAGTTTTATAGATGTTGCCAATCACACACCCAGAAGCTTCTGAGCTTGCACTGAAGATACGTGTCTTATCTGTTAATTCCATAATTAAATGCATCGCATGATTATCTTCAAGATTCCTCAGCTGCCATTCCGGGTCATTACAAAAGGTGTATTTCTCAGCATGCATCCCATGTTTATTTCTCGTGGCGTACCAGTGTGGTAAACGGCCATCATCAGGCATACAGGAAGGCTGATGCACGACGAGAATACTGAATGCAATCGATATAGAATGTGACGTTCCCTTCTTATCCACTGCACACACACACACACACACACACACACACACACACACACACACACACACACACACACACACACACACACACACACACACACTTTACACGCTCGTTGTGGTCGCGGTGGACAAGTGATGACTAGGCAGCCTAACCTGGATTCGGTTATTCTATTTGTGACGTAGATTATGTAATTACTGAACAAGAGTTAATATGATGAAAATAGTCTTCATATTGTGATGTTGGCGATCTAACTGTGTGCTGATAGTTTGACTGAGATGAAGACAGCCTGTTAATAATTTGACTATGATGTAGATAATCTGTGACGAAATGCAGATGGTTTGTCTGTGATGTAGTCTAGCTACAATGTAGATAGTCTACTGTGGTGCAAATGGTCTAACTGTGATGAGAATAATCCAAATTTAATGGAGACAGTTCATCTGCGCTAGAGCCAGATAATCTAACTGCAATGTAGTAGGTACAGCTGCAATGTGACGTAGATGGTCTAACTGTGACGAGGAGAATCTATTTGCAGTGTAAATAGTCTGTGCGATAGGGCCAGTCTAACTTAGCTGTATTGTAGGCAGTTTAACCTCGATGTAAATGGTCTAACTGCTTTGTAGATAATTTGATCTAACAGTGATGTAGATGATCTAACTGTGATGTAAAATTCTAACTATGATGTAGATACCTTCGCTCCGATGGGTGTGTTACAAAACGTGGCATAAACGTTCGTATAATTTATTTTGTAACGACACTTTCTGCTTATTTTACATGATTCCATTAATGGCCTAGGTTTATTCTCTCGTTTCCTTTAACTTACAAATACTGAAAAAGTTTGTCAGAGCGATGGAAATAGAGTATAAGACCAAAGCAAATCAATTTACCGCGGGATGGAATAGAATGATCTTGGTATCAAGTGAGACTCGTTGGCCTAAGCACCCAGATTTTTAAGTCGATATTGTGTTAAAGAAAAAGACCCCCCCCCCCCAAAAAAAAAGACACTTGGCTTCCAGAAACACGAAGTATTTGAAAAAGCAACAGTGATGTCTTGGGTTGGTGACAGGCATTCCCCTGATAGCACTTAATTTCCCTACACTTTATATCCATTGCGGCTCTTCAGTAGTCATTGATTTCACGTAATAGTTTACGTGGATATATATATATATATATA
>BOPN01008161.1:25000-32500 GCA_017312705.2 Penaeus japonicus | reverse complement strand
GACAAAGAGCAAGTTTCAATCATAGCAAATGTTTAGTTCATCCAAGGTGTGTCCTTTATATACAAACGTGACACGTGTTTATTACTAGGTTGTGGATCACAATTCATAACATCCACGCGCGTTTGTGAGGGAAGTGTGTGTGTGGGGGGGGGAGGGGGGCATGGTTAGATTTAATGAATATACGTATTGGTTGTGGGTGTTATTTGTGTGTGTGTGTGTGTGTGTGTGTGTGTGTGTGATTGTGGATGTTAAAATAATTCAGAATATCGGGATAGTGTTTTATTGGAAATTTATGGTTAGATTTGATGAATATATGTATTGATTGCGGGTGTTATTTGTGTATGTGTGTGTGTGTGTGTGTGTTTGTGTGTGTGTGCAATTGTGTGTGTGTGTGTGTGTGTGTGATTGTGAATGTTAAAATAATTCAGAATATCGTGATGGTGTTTTATTGGAAATTTATATGAATTCCAGTGTACAGGTAAGAGGGGGGAAAAAGAGATGCAGAAAAGAGAGGGAAGGTCTGAGTAAAAAAAAAAAAAAAAAAAAAAAAAAGAATGGACTAACACAGAGTAATGACACCTTCGGAAAAGTTTCATTTAAAATCGGCACATCAACCGAACGAGACGAATTATTCCCCTACGCTCTCTCGCCCTTTCCAAACTCTGAAGTTGCATAACAATGAATCCTTAAGTCTTGCAGGAAAGCGGGATAGAAGGGGGGGGGGGAGGATACTAGGGTTTGGGGGAATCTCTAGGGAGATTAAAAAAGGTGGGAGATGAGGAGGGAGAAATGAGAGGAAATGGAAAGGGTGAGAGGGAGGGAGAGGGAGGGAGAGAGAATGAAGGGGGAAGGGAGATAGAACAAGGAGGGGAAAGGAAATGGATATGTAGGGGGGGGAGGGGAGGGGAGGGGGACGTATAGAAGGGATACAAAAGGGTTGGATACTAGGGAGGGAAATAATTCTCGTTTAGGGGAAAGGTAAGAATAAAAGAAAGAACGACAGGGAAGAAAGCGAAGCGAAAGGGGGAGGGGGAGAGGGAGGGGGGAGAAGCTACACTATAGGGGAAAAAAAAAAAAAAAAAAACGAAGAAGAAGAAGAAGAAGAGGTGGTGGATGATGATGAGGTGGAGGAGGTGGGGGAGGAGTAGGAGGAGGAAGAGGAGGAAATAAGAAAAGAGAGAGAAGGAGAGGAAAGAAGAATAAGAAAGAAGAGAATATAAGAATAAGAAGAAAAGAGGAAGAGAAGGAGGAGGAAGAATAAGAGGAGGAAAAAAGAGTAAGGAAGGAGAAGAAGAAGAGCATGAAAGAAGAATGAAAAGGAGAGAAAAACAAAGCAGTATAGAGTAAGAAGTGATAAGAAAATAGGAGAAAATAGAAATTAAAAGACGAGGAAAATGAAAGAAAACAGGAGAAAAGAAAAGAAGAAATGGATAGAAAGAGAGTAGAAGAAAATGTCATGAAAACAATAAACAAGATAATGAAGACGAAAGTAGGTCAGACAACAATAATAACAATAAAAAAAAGCAATAATCATGATAGTGATGATAACAGTAATGGTAAGAATTTATATCAAAATAACAGAGAGAGGAAGAGAGAGAGAACGAGAGAGAGAGAGAGAGAGAGAGAGAGAGAGAGAGAGAGAGAGAGAGAGAGAGAGAGAGAGAGAGAGAGAGAGAGAGAGAGAGAGAGAGAGAGAGAGAGAGAGAGGGAGGGGAGAGTGAAAGAGAGAGGGAGAGAGAGAGAAAAAAAAGAAAGAGGAGAGAGAGAGAGAGAGGGAGAGAGAAAGAGAAAGAGAGAGAGATCACAGACTCAAACTTCGGATTTTGAATTTAATAGGACTTAGGGAATCAAAGCGACTCCTTTAGAGCGACACTTGTCTGTTTTTACGACGGCAAGCGAAGGAGAAAGAAGAGGAAAAAGGAGGAGGAGGAGGAGGAGATGGAGGAGGAGGAGGAAGAGGAGGAAGAAGAAGAAGAAGAGGTGGTGGATGATGATGAGGTGGAGGAGGTGGGGGAGGAGTAGGAGGAGGAAGAGGAGGAAATAAGAAAAGAGAGAGAAGGAGAGGAAAGAAGAATAAGAAAGAAGAGAATATAAGAATAAGAAGAAAAGAGGAAGAGAAGGAGGAGGAAGAATAAGAGGAGGAAAAAAGAGTACGGAAGGAGAAGAAGAGGAGCACGAAAGAAGAATGAAAAGGAAGAGGGAGAGGAGAAGAAAAACAAAGAAGTAAAAAGAAAGAAGTGATAAGAAAATAGGAGAAAATAGAAATTAAAAGACGAGGAAAATGAAAGAAAACAGGAGAAAAGAGAAGAAGAAATGGATAGAAAGAGAGTAGAAGAAAATGTCATGAAAACAATAAACAAGATAATGAAGACGAAAGTAGGTCAGGCAACAATAATAACAATAAAAAAACAATAATTATGATAGTGATGATAACAATAATGGTAAGAATTTATATCAAAATAACAGAGAGAGGAAGAGAGAGAGAACGAGAGAGAGAGAGAGAGAGAGAGAGAGAGAGAGAGAGAGAGAGAGAGAGAGAGAGAGAGAGAGAGAGAGAGAGAGAGAGAGAGAGAGAGAGAGAGAGAGAGAGAGAGAGAGAGAGAGAGAGAGAGAGAGAGAGAGAGAGAGAACGAGGGAGAGAGAGAGAGAGAGAGAGAGAGAGAGAGAGAGAGAGAGAGAGAGAGAGAGAGAGAGAGAGAGAGAGAGAGAGAGAGAGAGAGAGAGAGAGAGGGAGAGAGAGGGGGGAGAGAAAGAGAGAGAGAGGGAGGGGGGGAGAAAGAGAGAGAGAGTGTGTATGAAAGAAAGAGAGATAGATAGAGAGAGAGAGAAAGAGAGAGAGAGAGAGAGAGAGAGAGAGAGAGAGAGAGAGAGAGAGAGAGAGAGAGAGAGAGAGAGAGAGAGAGAGAGAGAGAGAGAGAGAGAGAGAGAGAGAGAGAGAGAGAGAGAGAGAGAGAGAGAGAGAGAGAGAGAGAGAGAGAGAAAGCATCACAAACATAATAATTAAAACGCTCTATATGGCAACTATTAGCGTCTATTGTAGCTCTCAATGCAAATGTTATGAGTAATTAAGAACTAAAATCCCCTCCCCCTCCTCTCATAGGAGAACCCCAAGGAAACACACACGCGTACACACATACACACGAATACACACACAGAACATACACACAAATGTACACAAAGACACACACACACACATAAACCTATCAACCTACCCATCTATCTATTTACGTACCTAATGTCTATATATATAAATAAGTTGACTGATACTGATAGACGAATATATAAATAGATAGATAAACAAATAGATAGATAGACGAATAGATAGATAGACGAATATATGAATAGATAGATAAACAAAAAGATAGATAGACGAATAGATAGACGAATATATATAGATAGATAGATAAACAAATAGATAGATGCACGAATAGATAGATAGGCGAATATATAAATAGATAGTTAAATAAATAGATAGATAGACGCATATACAAATAGATAGATAGACAAATAGATAGATAGACAAATATATATAGATAGATAGATAAACAAATAGATAGATACACGAATAGATAGATAGACGAATATATAAATAGATAGTTAAATAAATAGATAGATATACGAATATATAAATAGATAAACAAACAAATAGATAGATAGACGAATATATAAATAGATAAACTAACAAATAGATAGATAGACGAATATATAAATAGATAAACAAACAAATAGATAGATAGACAAATAGATAGATAGACGAATATATATAGAGAGATAGATAAACAAATAGATAGATAGACGAATATATATAGAGAGATAGATAAACAAATAGATAGATAGACGAATAGATAGATAGACGAATATATATAAATAGATAGATAAACAAAGAGATAGATAGATATTAACTTATATCGTTTAAGGTGAAGTTAGTGGGACATTCGCCTTTATAGTCAGACAAAGACTATTCAAAGGGCATTTAATTCTCTTTAAATGCTTGTAATTAGGCCTTCTGTATACCTTCCTTATCCTCCGTCCCTAATCCCCACATCCCCCTACCCCCCCTATATAATATCCCCTATTTCCACCCCTACTCCCCTCTCTTCTATGTACCCCCCTCCCCATTTCCACCCCTATTCCCCTCTCTTCTATGTCCCCCTCCCTATTTCCACCCCTACTCCCCTCTCTTCTATGTATCCCCCCCTCCCTATTTCCACCCCTATTCCCCTCTCTTCTATGTCCCCCTCCCTATTTCCACCCCTACTCCCCTCTCTTCTATGTACCCCCCCCTCCGCTCACCACCCATCTCCCTAACACCCTCTACCCCACCCTCCTCCCAATCCCTACCCCCATCCCCCTCCCTTTATAGGCACCGGACTATCAGGCTATTACATAGGCCTATGCACCTGAGATTGGGGATTAGGTGCAGGTGATTGGAGGGAGGTGCCTTCCGTGACTGTCTTGAGAATAAGTTCGAAAGAAAGTGTATATTTATTTGTCTTTTTTTTTATTCATGATGTCTTCATGTCTGTCTGTCTGTCTCTTTCGTTCTGATTGTTTGTTTCCTCCTCTCTTTCTGTTTTTGTTTTTTTTCTTTTTCTTTCTCTGTCTCTTTCTCTATTTCTTTCTCTCTCTGTCTTTCTCTCTCTCTCTCTCTCTCTCTCTCTCTCTCTCTCTCTCTCTCTCTCTCTCTCTCTCTCTCTCTCTCTCTCTCTCTCTCTCTCTCTCTCTTGTTCTCTTCAACATTCCCTTCCCTCGTCCTTCTTTCTTTCCCTTCTACCCTCCATCTCTGTTTCCTCCTTTTCTTCGTGTGATTTTATCTTCTTTTCTCTTTCCTTCCCTCTCCCTCCTTCTCCCATTCCATTTCCCTTCCTCCTCCATCCCTCCTTCCCTGCATTGCACATCTGGAGTGTAGTATCCTGTATAATAAGTGTGGTTTATGTGTGCGTGTGTGTGTTTGTGTTTGTGTTTGTGTGTGTTTGTGTTTGTGTTTGTGTGTGTTTCTGTGTGTATATTTATGTTTGTCTTTGTGTGTTTATGTGTGTGTTTGTGTGTGTGTGTGTGTGTTTGTGTGTGTTATTGTATTTGTGTTTGTGTTTGTGTGTTGTGTTTGTGTGTGTGTGTTTTTGTGTTTGTGTTTGTGCGTGTTTCTGTGTGTGTGTATATTTATGTTTGTGTTTGTGTGTGTGTGTTTGTGTGTATGTGTGTTTTTTGTTTATGTTTGTGTGTGTTTGTGTGTGTGTGTTTGTGTGTGTGTGTATGTTTGTGTTTGTGTTTGTGTGTGTGTGTTTTTGTGTGTGTGTGTGTGTGTTTGTGTGTTTGTGTGTTTTTGTATTTGTATTTGTGTTTGTGTTTGTGTGTGTGTTTGTGTGTGTTTGTGTGTGTGTTTGTGTTTGTGTTTGTGTGTGTGTTTGTGTGTGTGTGTGTGTGTTTGTGTTTGTGTTTATGTTTGTGTCTGTGCGTGTTTCTGTGTGTGTATATTTATGTTTGTGTTTGTGTGTGTGTGTGTGTGTGTGTGTGTGTTTGTGTGTGTTTGTGTTTGTGTGTGTTTGTGTGTGTGTGTTTTTGTGTTTATGTTTGTGTGTGTGTGTGTGTGTTTATGTGTGTGCGTGTGTGTTTGTGTTTGTGTTTGTGTGTGTGCGTGTGTGTGTGTGTGTTTGTGTTTGTGTGTGTGTTCGTGTGTGTGTTTGTGTTCGTGTTTGTGTGTTTGTGTGTGTATATGTGTGTTCGTGTTTGTGTTTCTGTGTGTGTGTATGTGTGTGTGTGCATGTGTAAAAAACAAACGAAAAAAAAACTTGACAGCACGAAGAGAGAGAATTATCATTATTATTATTATTATTATTATTATCATTATTATTATCATGACCATTGTTATTATTATTATTATTATTATTATCATTATTAACATTATCAGTATGGTTATTATTATCATTATTATTATTGTTACTATTATTATTATTATTATTATTATCATTGTCATTATCTTTTATCATTATTACCGTATTAACATTATCATCCTTATTATTATTATCATCAGTATTGTTGTTATCATCGTTATTATCATTGTTATTACTATTACTATAACTATTACAATTATTATTGCCGTCATTATCCTTACTTTTATCATTATCATTATAAGCAATAAGTTTAAATTTCCCTCTAATGTAGGTGCTGCCCTCTGTAGACGGGTGGGAGAACTATAGTGTAGCAGCCCTTTTTTTTTTTTTTTTTTTTTTTTTTTTTGGTTTATATTAGTGTTTTGAGAACTATACTGGTACAAGTTTTATAGTATTATCAACAAGTACAGAAAATTAGAATCGGTGAATTCTAAATGGGAAAGATTAATTTTGGGATTACATTAATGTATTTTTATTTTTTTTAGTGGTAAAGTGACTATGGAAACATGTTTGGCTAAGTGGGTGATTAATTCTTTAACTTTGATCATTTTATTGGATTAAGCAGATATCATCAATATGGGTTGAACATTTATCAATCAGAACAAAATAGTGATAGGTCAAAGTCGACGTTTAAGGTGGACACAGAGAAATTTTCTTTAATATCATTATCTACGTCTACGATTATCAATGCCATTCTGTGATCATTTTTTTTTTTTTTATCTGATTTTTAAAATATTTTTTTTTTATTATTAGTGATCCTGAATATGAATTAATTTGTCAGTATATAGATGCACACGGCATAGTATTCTTAGGCATGTGTTTGTTCTTCTTTGTAGATGGACCGTTTCATTTATGATTATCAATATTGCTATAATTAGTATTATTTATATAATCAAATAATATCATTATCATAATCATTATTGTCATATAATCATTATCCTTATCTTTATCAGTATCATTAGTAATACTATTACAATTATTATCATTATTACAATGATAATGATGATAATTATGATCATGAAATGATTATTGTCATCATCATCATTAACAATCAACATTATGATGAAGATGATGACGATGATTATGTTGGTGAGGATGATAATAATTTTCATCATCATTACAATCATTATCATCAACATTATCCTTATACACCTAACGTATTAGTTTATTTTCACTTCATCATCTGCATCATCTTCTCTGTACTATTCTGTACTTCTTTGTAGTATATATATCCATTCTGTACTTTTCTGAATGATGTCTGTATTCTGTATTTCTTTGTATTATTCCTTTAATAAATCGTTCTTTATATTTCTCAGCATTTTCTGTACTACTCTGAGGTTCCCTGTATCTCTCTGTACTAATATGCACTTTTCTGTATTCATCTGATGTTTCTGTATTACTCTGTACTTTCGTGTATTATTTGAGACCTCTATATTACTCTGTACTTCTCAATATTACCTCTGTTCAATGTACATCACTCTGCTATTACTGTACTACATATGTACTTTTCAACTCTAGTTTCTGTACGAGTTTGTACATTTCTTTACTATTTTGAAGTTTTCTGTACTACTCTGGACTTCCCTGTATTATATATATATAATATATATAT
>BOPN01008161.1:10000-17500 GCA_017312705.2 Penaeus japonicus | reverse complement strand
ATGATAAGGAGGAGGAGAAGCAGAAGAAAAGAAGAATGGCAATAGATCGTGATGATAAAATAAGTAAATAATGATGATGGTGATAATAACAATGATGATAATGATGTGCCAATTAAAATAATGATGATGATAATGCCACTGATTATGATTCATAATAATAATGATAATGATTATCATAATTACAATAATGATGATAATATCGATCATTATCAAAATAGTAATGATAATGATAATGATATTAATGATGATATTAATAAGGAAGATAGTAGATGTCAAATGTGATTATCATAGTTAAAAATATAATGATAATGATAATATCATCATTAATAGTAAAGATAATAATGATAATGACAACGAGGATAATTGCAATAATGATAAGAAAAATAGTAACAACAACAATGATAAAAAATGGGAAGAAGAAGAATACGAAGAAAAATAACAAGGGAGAAAAGAAAACAAAGAAAAAAGTAATTGACAAAAAATCGGAATAAAAGAAAGAAAGAATAATAGATACAGGAGAGAGAGAGAGAGAAACAAGATAATCAAAAGAGATACAAAAAATTGGGGGAAAAATTGAATGAAAGAAATAATAAACTAATGATATGAAAATAAAAGGAATAAAAATATATGAACAAAAACATTGGAGAACAATAGCAAGTAAGAAAGTAAGTAAGATTAGAAAATGGAAAGAAAATGAAAGGAACAGATGATTAATGTGGCCGTTATTTTTTGTAATGATTAGGCCGGTGGGGTTATTTTCTTTCTTTCTTTCTTCGTCTTTTTCATTTTCCTCTTCCTCGTCTTATTCATCGGCTTCTACTTCTTCGTCTTTATCTTCACTTTTCTCTTTCTTCTCATTTTTCACTTCGTTTTCTTCCTTACCTTCTCTTCCTTCTTTTTCTTCGTCTTCATCTTCTTTTACTTTGCCATCGTGTTCATCTCCTTTATATTCTTCTTCTTCATCTTCGTATCATTATTCTAATTCATCTTCTTTTTTCTTCTTCGTCTTCTTTATCGTTTTCTTATTCCCATTATTTGCCTTATTCTTCTTCCTGTTTCATTGTGAAGTGAGTGATCATCATCATTATCTTGATCCTTTTAGTAAAGTTATCATCATAATCATCATCATCATCAGGTTACTCATCATTATCATTATAATTATGATCATTACTTTTATCGTCATCATCGTCATTAGTTTTAGTATCTATTCTATTTGCTCTCTCTCTCTCTCTCTCTCTCTCTCTCTCTCTGTCTCTCTCTCTCTCTCTCTCTCTCTCTCTCTCTCTCTCTCTCTCTCTCTCTCTCTCTCTCTCTCTCTCTCTCTCTCTCTGTCTCTCTCTCCCTTTCTCTGTGTGTGTGTGTGTGTGTGTGTGTGTGTGTGTTTGTGAGGGTGTCTGGAGAGTTGTTTTTAGTATTATTCAAGTTTCGAGTTCGTGTGTGCGTAGGTTTGTGTATGTGTTTGTGCGTGTGTCCTTTTGTTCGTGAGCTTGTTAGTATTTGTTTGTAGATTCGTGAATTAGTATGCTTTTATTATCGAACAACGGAAAAAAACTCCTTTAAACGGAAACAAGTAATCCTCACAAACAATAAAAAAAACCCTCCTCACACCTACCTTAATGCACATCAGCCCCTCTCTTCCTCCACACAAATCTTTCCCCCTCTCCCCCTCTCCCCCTCTCCCCATCTTCCCGTCAAGACCGTCTTCTCCCCTTTGCCCCCCCCCCCCTTCCTCTCCCCCCTTAAAAAATCCTTTAGAACCTTAAAGGAAGATTGAATATAGTGTAAACCAAGGTGATACTTTGCAATAATAGAAAGAAATAAAATACTTTATATAGAGTAAACAATAAACATAGACATAGACATAAATATTTATAGTTATATGGGGGGGAGGGTGTCATAGAGATAGAGATAGATAGAGATATGATGATGATAGTGATGATAATTATGACGATGAAAATGATGTTCATGATAACAATGATAATAGCAGTAATGGTGAAGTAATCATCTAAATAATGATAATGAAGATAATGATGATGATAATAGTGATAATAATAGTAATAATGATAATGATACTGATGATGATAGAAATAATGATAATGAAGATAATGATGATGATAATAGAAATAATGATAATGAAGATAATGATGACGATAATAGTGATAATACTAGTAATAATGGTAATGATATTGATGATAATAGAAATAACGATAATGATAGCAGAAGTAAGGATAATGATGATAACGAAATGTAATACAATAACGCTTTTCATTAATCTGAATATTCCACGCTGAGTTTTTTTTCTATTTTGTTAATTCTAAATCATCATATCATTTACATTATTTCTCTTTCTTCTTCTTCTTCTTCTTCATCTTCTTTTTCTTCTTCGTCTTCTTCTTCGACAGGTTACCAGAAAAAAAATCCTTTATACTCCCATTTCATAATACTATATGAAGAATTCACATCCGTGTCAAATAAAAGTCAAAAATATGATATTTCAATATAGGCCTAGTGCAAGTTATTTCAATATAGGCTTGACTGCTGACGCGTTAGTTAATATTCAGTTTGTTGACTGAACTTCAGTTCTGTTGAATGATTACTGTATTAAAGGTATTAGTGATAATAATACATTCACACACTCATATAATAACAATGATAACAATGATGATAATTATAAAAATGATAATCATATGATAGAGATCATAATGGTACTGATGATATATATAGTGATGATAATAACGATGATAATTCACATCATAATAAATATTGCAATAATTGTATTAATTATCATAATAGCACTAACAATGCTATTAATAATGATAATAATGAGACCATCAGTATTGATAGTGACAATGATAATAAAGATAATAATAATAATAATGATAAGAATTACAGTAACAATAGTAATGAAATCACAATTATTTTGATAATAATGACAATAGTTTATATTACCAATACTACTAGTAATAATAATGACAATAATGAAATTAGTGATAGATATAAGGCTAAGCATAATGATAATAGAAACAATAATAGCAATAGAAATGATAAAGACAATTCTGAAAACAATAATATCAACAACAACAACATGAACAATGATAACAACATCAATGATAATGCAACAATTCCTTTCGCTAAATCCTCTCTTGCATCTTCTTCTTTTACATAAATTTTCCTAATTTCTATTCCGTGATTTCATATTCTTCCCATTTCTGTTTTATCTTTTTTTCCCTCTTTCCTTCTTCCTCTTTTATTCTCGGATTTTATACATCACCGGATATTCTCATTTTCTGGTCACTTTCACGGTAAAATTGCAACTTTCTTTGTCCTCTTCTGCACCTCTCGTTGCAAAGTTTTCTTCTCATATCTTCTGACTTTATTTTTATATATATACTTACATTCATATGTACAGTATATACATATATATATATATATATATATATATATATATATATATATATATATATATATATATATATATATATATGTATATGTATGTATGTATGTANTTGACTGAATGTGTATTTGTTTGTGGGTGTGTTTGTGCTGGCGGGTGGTTAGAGTTATGTTAGTGTGTTTGTTTGTTGGTGTTTGTGTTTGTTCGAGTATAGAAATGTATTTACACGCGCATACACACACTACACACACATACATACACACACACACACACACACACACACACACACACACACACACACACACACACATCAATAGTAACTATTTGTTTAAAATAAAGATACAAAGTTATACAAAGTAAAGGTGAGTTAGTTCAAAGCAAAAACGTGATTTACGTAAGTTACACACGACCATAAAATGTAACGATTAAAAGGCACTTGATGTAATACATACAATAAAAAATGCTTCGTGAATCATAGGATAATATCTATAACATTTAACCTCCTATAGAAATTAATAATCAAGAACCGTTAATAAAAAAAAAAAAAAAAAAAAAAAAAAAGTTCTACGCATTCCTTAAAATTCGTCGTTGCCTCGAGGGATACCATGGGATATTAGTCCTTAAGGTATTAGACGATAAGATCGATAATCGGACCGCGCTAGGTGAGACGTAACACCTGAGTCCATAAATTAGGTGATTAAGACTGTCTTTTGATTACATGGCGGTTGCTGATGATGCTTGGGGCTTTTCTCGTTCTTTCTTTTCTTTCTTTCTATTTTCTTTCTTTATTTCTTTATTTATTTCTTCTCTGCTTTTTCTTTATTTATTTATTTATTCATTTATTTCTTCTTTGCTTTTTCTTTCTTTCTTTCTTTCTTTATTTATTTCGTCTTTGTTTGTTCGTTCTTTCTCATTTGTGTTTTCTTTCTTCTTTGTTTATACTTTCTTTCTTTTTTTTCTTTTTTTTCTTTATTTATTATTTTTTTTTTTTTTTTTTTTTTTTTTTTTTTTTTTTTTTTTCTTTGTTTATTTTTCTTTCTCTCTGTCATCTTTGTTTTTTTTTCTTTGTTTTTTTTTTTCTTTTCTTTTAGCTTTGTTTCTCTCTTTTTCATTTTTTTTCTTTCGTTCTTTCTTTCTTTTTTTTCTTTTTATTCCTTCTCTTTTTCTTTTCTGTTTTTTCGTTGTTTCTTTCTTTCTTCCTTTTTTCCTTTCTTCTTTTCTTTCTTTCTTTCTTTCTTTCCTTTTTTCTGGCTTTTTCATTTGTTTCTTTATTTTTACATTTTTCTTTTCTAGTTTTTATTACTTTTTTCTTTCCTTCTTCCTTACTTTTTTCGTTTTTCGTATTTTTTTTTTATTGTGACTTTCATTCTCTGTCTCTCTCTGTCTCTCCTTTTCTCTCTCTCTCTCTCTCTCTCTCTTTCTCTCTTTCTCTCTCTCTCTCTCTCTCTCTCTCTCTCTCTCTCTCTCTCTCTCTCTCTCTCTCTCTCTCTCTCTCTCTCTCTCTCTATATATATATATATATATATATATATATATATATATACATACATATATATATATATATATATATATATATATATATATATATATATATATAAACACACACACACACACACACACACACAAACATATATACATACACAAAAACATCACCACTATCCCTAAACTCCATACCAAGTACAAAAACAAAAAACAAGAAACAAAAAACAAAAAAACAAAAACAAAAAAAGAGGAAAAGGGAAAATGGTGAAATGCAACCTTCGTGTGAATCTTTATAGACTGCCTGGTGTGAGAGGCGGCCGATGTTTGATGCCTGATTTACTGTGAGGGTTATTGTACCTGGTGCGTCTGGCAGCGGTGTTTCCTGCAGGGTCAATGTAATGGGGTTCAGGTGAGGGGAGAGGGGAGAGGGAGGGTGAAGGAGGGAGGGAAGAGGAGGGATTGGAGGAAGGGGAGAGGGAGGATGAAGGAGGGGAGGGATGGAAGGAGGGAAGAGGAGGGATTGGAGGAAGGGGAGAGGGAGGGTGAAGGAGGGAGGGAAGAGGAGGGATTGGAGGAAGGGGAGAGGGAGGATGAAGGAGGGGAGGGATGGAAGGAGGGAAGAGGAGGGATTGGAGGAAGGGGAGAGGGAGGATGAAGGAGGGATGGAAGGAGGGAAGAGGAGGGATTGGAGGAGGGCTGGAAGGAGGGGAAGGAGGTGGAGGGATGGAAGGAGGGAAGAGGAGGGATTGGAGGAAGGGAGGGAGGTGGAGGGATGGAAGGAGGGGAGGGAGGTGGAGGGGGAGGGAAGAGGAGGGATGGAAGGAGGGGAGGGAGGTGGAGGGATGGAAGGAGGGGAGGGAGGTGGAGGGATGGAAGGAGGGGAGGGAGGTGGAGGGATTGGAGGATGGGAGGGAGGTGGAGAGATGGAAGGAGGGGAGGGAGGTGGAGGGAAGAGGAGGGATTGAAGAAGGGGAGGGAGGTAGAGGGAAGAGGAGGGATGGCAGATGGGAACATAGGTGGATGGAGATGGAGGGAAGGAGGGAAGGGAGGGAAAGGGAGGGGAGGTAGACGGAGGCTAATGAAAAAGGAGGAAAGTTTGAAGGAAGGAGGGAGGGGAAGATAGAGGAGGATAGGGGAGGTACACAGAAGGAGAGGATGAGGGGAGGAGAGGACAGGTGGATGGAGGGAAGGCGGGAGGGGAGCAGGAGTAAGGGGTGGAGGAGAGTAAATAGATGGAGACCGGTAGGAAAAGAGGTAAGTAAGAGAGAGAGAGAGAGAGAGAGAGAGAGAGAGAGAGAGAGAGAGAGAGAGAGAGAGAGAGAGAGAGAGAGAGAGAGAGATAGGGTAAAGATGGAGAAGGAAAGGCGAAAGCGAAGAAGGAGGGAGAGGAGAAAAAGAGAAAAGAAGAGGAGAGAGGAGCAACAAGAAAGCAGAGTAAAGTTAAAGTAAAAGGGAAGGAGTAAGAGGGAAGGGCGGAGAAGGGGAAAGAGGAAAAGGAAGCGAAGGAAGGAGGGAAGCAAGGGGGAGAGAAAGAGGGTGAAGGAGAGAAATGAAGATAAATAAGGAAGAAAAAAGAAAAACAGAAGGAGGAAGAACAAAAGAGGAAGGGAAAGAGCAAGAAAGAGCAAAAGATAAGAGAAAGAAAACAGGAGAAACAGAGAAGGAAGTAATGGGAGCGATAAGGAGAACACGTGAAAGCCAAAGAGACGGGAAATAAGAAAGAAAAGGATTAGGACACAATGAAAGAAAAAAGGGAAGTGGGAAGGAGAACACGAGGAAGCGAAAGAGACGGGAAATAAGAAAGAAAAGGAATAGGAGACAGCGAAAGAAGAAAGGGAAGTGGGAAGGAGAACGCGCGAGAGTCAAAGAGACGGGAAATAAGAAAGAAAAGGATTAGGACACAATGAAAGAAAAAAGGGAAGCGTGAAGAAGAACACGAGAAAGCGAAAGAGAAATAAAAACAAACAAAAAACAAACAGACAGTGAAAGAAGAAAGGGAAGTGGGAAGGAGAACACGAGGAAGCGAAAGACACGGGAAATAAGAAAGAAAAGGAATAGGAGACAGTAGAAGAAGAGAGAGAAGAGACCGGGGGGGGGGGGGGGGGCTATGAAGAGTGATGTTCTGCCAGGGACGTAGTCAAGAGATGGCAAGGAAACAGAGCTTGGGATCTGTCATGAAGTGTGAAAGACATTCGAGACGTGTCATAGCGAGACAAAGTACATGGATGGAGAGGAAGAGAGAGAGAGAGAGAGAGAGAGAGAGAGAGAGAGAGAGAGAGAGAGAGAGAGAGAGAGAGAGAGAGAGAGAGAGAGAGAGAGAGAGAGAGAGAGAGAGAGAGAGAGAGAGAGAGAGAGAGAGAGAGAGAGAGAGAGAGAGAGAGAGAGAGAGAGAGAGAGAGAGAGAGAGAGAGAGAAAGAGAGAGAGAGAGCAAGGATGGTTGAGAAAAAAAATAGAGAAAGAAAGAGAGAGGGAGAGAGAGAGAGAGAGAAAGAGAGAGAGAGCAAGGATGGTTGAGAGAAAAAAATATATATATATATAGAGAGAGAGAGAGAGCAAGGATGGTTGAGAAAAAAAATAGAGAATGAGAGAGAGAGAGCAAGAATGACAGAGAGAGAGAGCAAGG
>BOPN01008160.1:27500-37500 GCA_017312705.2 Penaeus japonicus | reverse complement strand
ATACATATATATATATACATATACATACTGGTGTGTATATAGAGAGACTGATAAATAGATCGACTGTTAGATAGATTATTCCATTTTCTTTGCAGATTGTATAAATCATTCCTCGGTCTGATTTTTTAAATTTTCAATATCATCTTTTATTTCTACTTTGCATCCGTTTTACATCATCGGTGCAATTACTTTTTAAAAAAGTAAGCGAAACTTAGCATGGTGTGACCGTAGAATTTACTGATCGTTGTTCATTTATCTATCAATTTCTTGTTTAACGATTAAAAAAAAATCTACACACATCCCTAAACCTAATTATACTAATAAAATATTTATCAGTGCCAAGAAAAGAAGAATGAGAAGAAAAACAATTTAGAATAACTATGATGATAAAAAAGGGGAAAAAAAAATAGAATAACAGTTCTGTAAAGTTAACATGAAACTGGAGACCTTTCAGGAAAAAAAATTGTCATTCTTTCGCGGCAAATTGGCGTTTGTTGTTTGTTATCAGTCTTAATTTTCCCAAAGTAGACGTTGAATGTCACGTCTAATGGAGTGGGGGTTCGACGCCCCCTCCCCCTCCCCCCTCTCTTCCCACGTGACCCCCTTCCCCCCAAACACCCATCTCCCCCCCTCCCCACCCCACACACACACACAAACACCCCTCCCACCCACCCCACCCACCCCCCCAGCCCCTCTTTCGAAGCTAAAAACACAGAAAGACTCTTTGGATGATTGAGGTAATTGTGTGGCCAGGAAACCCTTCTGTTCGGAACCCAAATGATTGTATGTTGTGTAGGGTGAAATAAGCTCGTCCGGGATTCTACACGTATTTCGGTGTTACGATTTGCTTTTGGAGCGGCGCCGGCGGTAGCGTTGCGTTAAGTCGGACTCGTGCGATAGGGGAGGCATTAAGCGATAGGGGGTTGTTGCAGCTGGTTGCATAATGAAATATTAGCATTAAAGATTACGCCATCCCTGACAATTTATTGAGGAATGGGGGGTTTTAGATGTCCCGCCTCCGTATCTGATCTGCTTTAATTGTATCATTATATTAATTGATAGACAATATCCTAAAGCTGATGGAACCGACCGATCTTCCCCCCCCCACCTCTCCACCCTCTCTCCCACCCTCCCCACCTCCCCTCCCCCTTTATTCTGATACCGGAAATCCAATTAGTAATTACGGCCAAAAAAAAAAAAAAAAAAAAAAAAAAGGAACTAAAATCATTAGCACAGATATCCATTCCAGTTCCTATTCTCTCTCTCTCTCTCTCTCAAAAAAAAAAAAAAAAAAACAGATGTTCCTTTTATTTTAGCCGGCAGTCGCTCGCTCGTTCGTCTCCAGTTTAAGAACGAAAGTCCATAAATTAAAAGCACAAATCCTCCTGATCGTGGAAGCGCGGCAGTTTGCCTTGTGTGCTTGCGACAGCGAATCTCTGTCCATACGCGATATGTCACGGAAACGAGCCACTTCCTGTGACATTTTAGTTCGGGCAATTCTTATACATTTTCACCCGGGAAAATAACATTGCTCCTCCGATCCTAGTAATGTTGATTCCTAGTTTACCTCGGATCCCGATCGCTGACCTCCTCGTCTTTCTCTTCTTCTTCTTCTTCTTCCTCTTCTTTATCTTTTTCAACTTCTTCCTCCTCCCACTCTGTTCTGTTCTGTTCTCTCTTTCTCTTCTCTTCGCTGTAAGCATAGTTTCTTTACTTTGTATCTCTGTATTTCCTTCTTTTATTCTTTCTCTCTCTATCTCTTTCTCTCTCGTGTTTGCCCTTCATCTCTCTCTCTATATTTCTTTCTCTCTCGTTTGCCTTCTCTCTCTCTCTCTCTCTCTCTCTCTCTCTCTCTCTCTCTCTCTCTCTCTCTCTTTCTCTCTCGTTTGCCCCCCCCCCCTCCCCTCTCTCTCTCTCACTCACTCTCACTCATTCAGCAACCCCGTCAAAATGTTCGCATAAACCGGCGCACATGTCACTCAAATTCAGAATCTGTATCAGCATGGAAACTCTGCCTTTCCTCCTGGGGATTCGGCTGGGAGGTAATTAAGACTTTTTTAATTGAATTACTGAGATTGAATTAATCCCATCGAGGTGTACGGGGAGAGCGAGTTAGGGGCAAGTAAAGACCCTTGTCCCCTCTTTCCCCCCTTCCTTCTTCTCCTTTCCCCCCCCCCCTTCCTCTCTCCTTCTCCCTCTCCCTCTCCTCCCTCTCCTTCCCCTCTAGACCTCCTTTTTTCTTTTTTTTCCTTTTTTGTTCTTTGATTGTGATCCTCTTACCCTCTTAGAGATTTCGATACATTTACATGTTTCGTTTGTGTGTGTGTGTTTTTTTTTTCTCTCTCTCTTTTCTTCTCTTCCTCTCGCTTTCTATTTTATTTCTCAATTTCTTTCTCTTTCTTTGTTTATTTTTTATTTTTTATTCTCTCTTCTTCATTCTCTCTTTCTCTCTTCTCTCTCTCCCTCTGATTATGCTTCATACATTTTCCATTTGTGTGTCTCTCACCTCATCCTATGTATGTGCTTTTCAATTCTTTTCGCCCTTGAAGACTCTTAGTGTTTTCCTCTTATTATGCTTCGTTCTCTCTCCCTCCAGCCCTCGATCTCTATATAACAAATATCACAAAATCGCAAGTACCCAAACAGCAGTCCTTGCTATTATTACCGGAGCGCTCCTCTCGCACCAGACAACAGGAGAATTAACTATACAAGACGACAGATTCACCACGCAATAACAAGGTTGCTCTGTCAAAACAAATAAATTACATTCCCACGACTATAACGTCCATGATCATCTCACCACTGGACCACCATCGGTATTACCAGGCTACTACCACTCGCCTCCCACCACAACGATCATAACAACGATACCACAGACGCCACAGCGATAGCTCGATATACCCACTGGAGACGCACTCACTTTCCTCTGGCCATAGTCACGACGTCCGCTATGTTGAAAGTGTTTCCGTATACTCATGAATATTTCGGCCATTTTTTTTTTTTTTTTTTTTTTTTTTTTTTTTTTTTCGAATATGCGGAATTTGGAAGTGCTTTGAATGCAAATGCTGGATCAATTGCATCGGTTGCTTTTATATGCCTTTTTTTTTTGGTATGCTTGGAAGCGCTTTGTAAGGTTAGCGATAGATAGGTCGGCTAAGATTGATGGTCATATGTGAGATCGTTAGGGATATAATGAGTGTTTGTATATTTTAGGCAGAGAATATGAGCGCCGCGTTTAACGGTCTGGCGGCGGGAGACGAGTGTGAGAGGCTGGGCGTCGCTCATGTGCGAATTTCAGGAGCTCGCATCCAGTCCTAGATTTTTCATGATGCAACGTTCGTAATTATTCAGGAACAGTTCAGATAGCGAGTTCGCTTGGCTAATAAAGGTATCTTTGCAAATAAACGCTGTGTGCCTATCTAACTTTAACAATGAGTGGCTGTCTCTCCCTCCCCTCCTCCTCCTCCTCCTCCTCCTCCTCCTCCTCCTATTCTACCTCGACACCCTCCCTCCCTCACTCGTCACTCCCTTCCTCCTCCACTTCAAGCATCCCTCTCCCCTCCCCCCCTCGTTTCCCTCGTCCATCTCCACCTCTGACACACAATCTATCCCCCACCCTACTCCCCCAACGTAACAACCCCTCCCTCCTCCTTCCGTTCCCTACCCCTGAATCCCCTCTCCCACCCTCATCCTGAACTCACCCCCCCATAATCCCTCCTCGCTCCTTTGCCTCTAGCCCTCTTTTCCTCTTCCCCTCCTCCCTCCCTCCTTCCCCCCCATCCACGTCCCTCCTCCTCCTCCTCATCCCTCCCCCCCATCTCCCCCTCCTCCCCATCCCCATCCCCCTCCACCTCCCTCCTCCACCTCCTCCCCTTCCTCCTTCTCCTCCTCCCCATCCCCATCCACCCTCCTCCTCCTCCTCCTCCTCCGTCCGGCACCACACCCCCGCTTAGGCGTGAGGGACACAGGTGTCTCCAGAGCGCGTAGTGCCATTGCTACGCAGGGTCGATACTCGTTAGTAGTCTCGTTGTGACCCGAGGAGTGCCACCGGAAGAGCCAGGCGGTGCCACTGCCAGCGCTACTGTTACGACTTCGTATCTATGTGGCATACGAGGGGATGTCACTCTCGTTTTTATTTTGTTATATGGGTGGCATGAATGATGATAAGAAAAGGGAAAAATATATGTATGTGTGGTACTTATTTCTAGTTTAGGTCTTTATCCGCATGGTGCTGTGTTTGTCTGCCTAACTGTGTGGTTTGCTGGCTGGCATGTCCATTCATGTTTAGTTTTGTATAAGCTAGTATGTTAACAAACGTGCATTTCGTGTGTGTGTGTGTGTGTGTGTGTGTGTGTGTGTGTGTGTATACACATATACATCTATGATGTAAGTGTGTATACACACGTATATATATATATATATATTTATATATATATATATATACATATACATACACATTTATATATATGTATATATATATACATACATATCTATCTATCTATCTATCTATCTATATATATATGCATATTCATACATATAAAAAAAAAAAAAAAAAAAAAAAAAAAAAAAAAAAAAAAAAAAAAAAAAAAAAAAAAAAAAAAAAAAAACGGAGAGAGAGAGAGAAAGAAAATGAAATAGAGGAGAGAGAAAGAAAAACAGAGAGAGAGAGGAAAACGTTAAAAAAAATATTTCAAACCAAAGAAAAGAAAAGAAAAAATGACAAAACATCTGGTCGTATCTTTGTTTCATTCTAGAATTCGTGTCCCGCAGCCACCATCCCGCCCTCTTCCCCAACTCTGGAAGACGAAATTCCATCACATCATCGTGCATACACACATGCAAACGCACACGCATACACACACACACACACACACACACACACATACACATATATACACATATATACATACCTAATGATGAACATACCACTTTCCCATTTCGGTTTGTATAATTCGTGTATTTCCGGAAAGCCTGACAAATCAGTCGTAATGAATTATGTATCGCATTTGCCCAAAGGTCTTACAGGGATTTATTACAGGATCCATCATCCTGGAGCTCCAAGTCGGGGTTTCAGGGATCCCTAACATGCAAGGGTTTCCGTATCCGCCTGTAATCTTTCAACATCGCCCCCCCCCTCCCCCACTAAGCCTGGTGTGATGACTAGGCATGAGTCAGCTGGGGCCGCAATTAGGCACCTCTCTGTTAAAATCATCGCCAGCGCTTGGCATGGGCGGCGGAACTCGGTGCATGGGCGGTCTTTCTCTTGATCATGCTCACGTATATGTATGTACTTATAGTGTATGAGTGTGTGTGTACTTGTGTCTTTGTATGAATGTCTATATGTTCGCGTCAACGGACACGCGAGCGCACGAATGCACAAGGACACGCCCACGCACACACACACACACATACACACGCGCGCGCGCGCACACACATTCACGCACGCACACACACACACACACACACACACACACACACACACACACACACACACACACACACACACACACACACACACACACACACACACACACACACACACACACACACACACAAACAAAGAGAGAGAGAGAGAGAGAGAGAGAGAGAGAGAGAGAGAGAGAGAGAGAGAGAGAGAGAGAGAGAGAGAGAGAGAGAGAGAAAGAGAAAGAGAAAGAGAAAGAGAAAGAGAAAGAGAAAGAGAAAGAGAAAGAGAAAAAGAGAAAGAGAAAGAGAGAAAGAAAGGGAAAGAGATAGATAAAACAGCAAAGAAATAGACAAACGCAGCCACTTAATCAAGTAAAAAAAAAAAAAAAAAAAAAAAAAAAAATGTAGAACTAATATTCCCCGCCAGTTCTAGAAGCAGATAAGTCAGTGGGCGGCGGGCGGGGGGCAAATGGCGTCCCTCCGAGGAAATTGAGTTGTCCCCAGTTCTTACGGGCGAGGTACGAGGCGGCGCTCACTCATGTGGGCGGTTGGGCGTGAAAAAGCACCGATAATGAGGCCCCATACAAGGCCCAGGATCACATTGGCGAAATTTTATTGATGATGTGACAGATCACGCACTTGATGTCAGCCGTAGGTTTTCATAGACGAGGGTCGTTTGTGTGATGTATTATAATTGGATTTTTGATGTGATTGTTAGAAATGGGTATGATGATTTTTTTTTTTTTTTTTTTTTTTTTTTTAGGTGATGACTTGATGTCGGTGATGACAACTGGTATTAATTATTCGTTTTTTTCGGTGTAGTATTGTAGATTATGAAAACATTACAGTAGCTCACACGATCCTACAGATAAAATGGAATAATGGATGATGTAATTATAAGATGAAATATAACATCAGAGTTGCGGAAGTGAACCATAAGGATCCATGCGATAATAAAAAAAAAGAAGAAGAAGAAGAAGAAGAAAGAAAGAAAGAAAAAAGAGAGAAAGAAAAAGAGAAAGAAAAGAAAAGAAAAGAAAGAGAGAGAGAAAAAAAATATATATATATCTATATATATCTATATATATCTATATATATCTATATATATATATATATATATATATATATATATATATATATATATAACATCAGTCATCCTACAAATACTCGAACAGTTATCCATCCACCAACTGATAATAATTCCTCAAGAAAAGTCTCAAAGATTATCCACCATCTTGTCCCCTTTTCTTCTTCTTCTCTTCTTCTCCGATTCCTTTGTAGCCTTCTATTACAAACTTAGTTTTCCCCTCAATCAATTTTCGGGTCCACTGCTGCTCTACCCTATCTATTTCTCCTCCTTTGCGATGTCTTCTCTCGCATTCTTCAAGACATCTTCCTTGGATGCTATTTGCCTGGGAGATTGTGTGCCTTCGTGATTTTTTTTTTTTTTTTTTTTTTTCGATTTTGATGATGTGGGGGATTTATGGTTTTCATGTTTGTTTGTTTTTGGTTGGTTTTGTTATTGGTGTTGTTGTTGTTGTTATTGTTAGTGGTGTTTTTTACTGGTATTTTTATTATCGGTATTGTCATTATTATCATTTTTTCTATTATTGTTGTGGTTGTTTATTGTTATCATTGTTATAGTTATTATTACTATGGTTATTGTCATTTTTATCATTTTATCATTATCATTATTATTATAAACATTCTTATCATCATCATCATCATCATCATTATCATTATTATTGTCATTACTACTATCATCACCATCACCATAATCAGTACCACCACAATCAAGCTTATCAAAAGCCATATATTTCTCGCATTATCCAACCCAGAATGTACCTCCTCAATATCCTGAATATCCTTAAGGTGATGAGATTTTTTTTCACATGAATTTTCGTCCCTCTACTTTCCCCCAACCCCCATCACACCCTCACCCCTACCCCCTCCATCCCACTCTCACCCCTACCCCCTCCATCCCACTCTCACCCCTACCCCCTCCATCCCACCCTCACCCTTACCCCCTCCATCCAACCCTCACCCCTACCCCCTCCACCCCTCCATCCATCCCTCACCCCTACCCCCTCCATCCAACCCTCACCCCTACCCCCCCACCCCTCCATCCCTCACCCCTACCCCCTTCCCCAAGCCCGCCCACCCTCACCCCTACCTCCTCCTCCTCCTCACCCCTACCCCCTTCCCCAAGCCCGCCCACCCCCTTCATCTCAGCTTCTCAACCCAGCAAGAATTTGTCCATTTCCGTGGGCGTAAAACTTGCCGTCTAGCAAACCTGTACCATGTGGCGTTCTTTTGTGAGAGTTGGGCGCGCCGATGCCGGTTCTCCCTCAGATAAGCTCGCGTTCCCTTGCTTCCGTGTGCCGGATGTCCTGACCACAGCGGAAGGTGAGAGAGAGAGAGAGAGAGAGAGAGAGAGAGAGAGAGAGAGAGAGAGAGAGAGAGAGAGAGAGAGGAGAGAGAGAGAAGGGAGAGGGAGAGGGAGGGGGAGGGAGGGAGGAGGGAGGGAGGGAGGGAGGGAGGAGGAGGGAGGGAGGGAGGGAGAGAGAGAGAGAGAGAGAGAGAGAGAGAGAGAGAGAGAGAGAGAGAGAGAGAGAGAGAGAGAGAGAGAGAAAGAGAGAAATAGAGGAGAGAGAGAGAGAGAGAGAGAGAGAGAGAGAGAGAGAGAGAGAGAGAGAGAGAGAGAGAGAGAGAGAGAGAGAGAGAGAGAGAGAGAGGGAGAGGGAGAGGGAGAGGGATAGGGATAGGGAGAGCGAGAGAGAGAGTGAGAGAGAGAGCAAGAGAAAGAGAGCGAACGAGAGAAAAAGAAAGAAAGAGAAGAGAGCAAGAGAAAGAGAGCGAGCGAGAGAAAAAAACAAGAAAGAGAAGAGAGCAAGAGAAAGAGAACGAGCGAGAGAAAAGAAAGAGAGAAAAAGGGGGGAATCCCTCCATACCAAGAAGGAAGAGCATCGGGCTGTTGAATCGAGCCGACATCCGCAAACGACAGCGAAGACCGCCGCTACCGCCGTGACTCATCCTGTGGTCTTAATACTATTTCGATGTCGAAGTCGAAGTCACCAGCGAGAACTGCAAACGTTTTAGAGTTCGTCGTTCAGTTTGTATTATGAATGTGGGGCTTAAATAGAAGAACTTACGAGTTGTAGAATTATATATATATATATATATATATATATATATATATATATATATATATATATATATACATATATATATATATATATATATATATATATATATATATACATATATATATATATATATATATATATATATATATATATATATTTTTTTTTTTTTTTTTTTTTCTGATCTTGATTTCTGTGTTGATGTCTTCTGTTTGATTGGTTTGATCTTTTGAATTTTTTGTTTTTGAATTTGATTATGATTTGAAGTGTGAAGGACTGGTTTTGTATATGTAGGTATGTTTGAGCTTGTAGGCTATGCCATGTCATCTGACATATTGGGTCTATTTTCCCTTTTATTAGCGACCAGAGAAGACATGACGGTTTCAGACATGACGTGCACTTGTCTCTTCAACCATTTCCTTTGTGAAGGTGGCACTATTGCATTGCAGTCTTCAGATGAATATTACTTCCGTATGGTACCACTTGCTCAATCTCGTAATTACATAATCTGTAAAGAAATAGTATTACGAAAGGAAAGTGAATATATATATATATATATATATATATATATATATATATATATATATATATATCTCGCAATACCTTACATCAACAAAATTACAAATTGAACGACTGTCCTGAACTATGTTGCATCACATCATCATCATCATCGTCAGCTTCCTCCCCCCCCCCCTCCCCCTCCCACCATTGGCGTTGCACCGTCCCGAGCGACTGTCAGCCGGACCCAGTGAGACCCAGAGAGAAGCATTATTAATTTAACTTGCCTTCAGTCCAGCACCTATCAGGTCGTCTGCCTTGTCTGGATATTACTTAAAATTCAAATGGGTATGCGTGGCTGGCTGTCCTCTCTGACCTCTTGATTTGAGAACTTTCGTGTTTATTGTGAAGAGAAACGGATGTTAAATTTGTTTGGGAAAAAGCACACTCAAAGATAGATGAATGTTAGATTCTTCGTCGTAGCAACACTGCATTGTTCCTATTGTTCGTCAGAGGGGAAGTTATTGCAGAAACTATGATGCAAGAACACACCTTCGATTGTATTTAAATTCGCTAGGATGATTTAGCAACATTCTAGATACTGTATATATTCTCCTTGAGTTGTAATGATTATTCCTCTTCCATTTACCATGTTCGTCTCTACCCTATTCAGGCGAATCGGTTGCAGAAGATATTCTATGATATTCAGGATGCTTGTGTGTACGAGTATGGTTGTGTGTGCTCTCTGTCTCTAACTGTCTGACTGTCTGTCTCTCTGTCTCTTTATTTTTTTTTCTCTTTCTCTCTGTCTCTTTATTCTCTCTCTCTCTATCTCTTTCTCTATTTCTCTCTCTCACTCTTTCTCTGTCTGTCTGTCTCTCTTTTCCGCTCTCTCTTTCTCTCTCTCTCTCTCTCTCTCTCTCTCTCTCTCCCTCCCTCTTTCTCTCTCTTTC
>BOPN01008160.1:7500-10000 GCA_017312705.2 Penaeus japonicus | reverse complement strand
CTCTCTCTCTCTCTCTCTCTCTCTCTCTCCCTCTCTCTCTCCTCTCTCTCTCTCTCTCTCTCTCTCTCTCTCTCTCTCTCTCTCTCTCTCTCTCTCTCTCTCTCTCTCTCTCTCTCTCTCTCTCTCTCTCTCTTTCTTTCTCTCTCTCTCTCTCTCTCTCTCTCTCTCTCTCTCTCTCTCTCTCTCTCTCTCTCTCTCTCTCTCTCTCTCTCTCTCTCTCTCTCTCTCTCTCTCTCTCCTTCCCTCTTTTTCCCTCTTTTCCCCTAGATGATGCTCCGTCCCCTCGCACTCCACCCCTTTTCTCCTAGTCCGGCTATTATAAAGGCCAGACTGATCTATGGCGGTGGAGGGGGGGGGGAGGGGAACTTAAGCGTTGACCTTCCCCTTGGGACTTGGTTCATTAGGGGGAAACTTTTAGACATGTGATACGTAGCTATGGCGTGATGGGGGGGGGAGGGGGAAGGGGAGGGGAGGGGGGAGAGAGAGACGGGAGGAAAAGCTAGGGGAACTTTTCCCATGGACTTGGATTTAGGGGGAATTTGCGGATGATTTTTGGGGGAGAGGGGGGGGAGGGTGAGGGAGGGGGGGAGGGGGAGGTTAGTTCAAGGCGGAGAAAATGATGCCGTTGATGACGGGGCGATGGCTCGCGGGATGGAGGAATTCGCCAGAAGACAGATAGATATGAGAGGTTGATGTGATAGAGTGTGGAGGAGCGTATTGCAGATGTGTGTGTGTGTGTGTGTGTGTGTGTGTGAGAGAGAGAGAGAGAGAGAGAGAGAGAGAGAGAGAGAGAGAGAGAGAGAGAGAGAGAGAGATAGAGAGATTAGATAGAGATAGAGAGAGAGAGAGAGAAAGAGAGACAGAGACAGAGACAGAGACAGACAGAGAGAGAGAGAGAGAGAGAGTGTGTGTGTGTTTACGTGTATGTGTATGTGTGTGCGTGTTTGTGCGTGTTTGTGCGTGTGTGTGTATGTATGCGTGCATGTGTATGTGTATGTGAAAATATACATACGTATATATATTCATACATAAAGTAAAAAAAAAAAAAAAAAAAAACGATAGGAGTGATAATAATTTCGAAATCTACGATCTGTATTAATTGCCATATAAAATCCGTATTTCGAGAGAAACCGGTAGATGCAGCAATAATATAGCATTTATGTAATCCCAGAAATGTGTTCCTACGGTAAGAGGATTGAACGTATAGGAAAAGGGGGGGGAGGGGGTAAGGGAGTAAGGGAGGGAGGGGGGGGGGGGAGGGAAATTTGGCAATTTGAAGCCATATAAAGGAATTCAGATCCTTTTGATGACGACAGGAGGTTTCCCACTGTAAAGAGGAAGAACTTAAAGGAGATTTCGCAAAAGGACTCTTGCAACGAACCGCGGATGATATGTATAATGGAATTCGTGATTATGGCTCTTTCTATATCTATTTTATAGATATATATGTCTGTCTGTTTATGTGTATGTATATATATATATATATATATATATATATATATATATATATATATATATGTGTATGTATGTGTATATGTGTGTGTGTGTGTGTGTGTGTGTGTGTGTGTGTGTGTGTGTGTGTGTGTGTGTGTGTGTGTGTGTGTGTGTGTCTGTGTCTGTTTTTTGTACTGTGTGTTTATGCACATATTTACTGTATACATGCAGATATCATTATATAAAGAGACTTGCATATTGCAACTCCATGTTTTTTTTTATCATCTTCCTGCGAAAACAAAATGCAACGTGAGTAATTGCCGTCTAGATCCATTGATATTCGAAATCAAATGGAAACGCACACTCACTCGTGATTTAAGCTCACCCCGTCCCTACGTATTTCAATGATGGAGGTTAAAACGCCTCGATTTAAGTTATTCCGTTTGTAATGATATATCACTCATGGCTTTTGTTATCGAT
The DNA here is from genome assembly GCA_017312705.2 of Penaeus japonicus. NCBI lineage: Eukaryota > Metazoa > Arthropoda > Malacostraca > Decapoda > Penaeidae > Penaeus > Penaeus japonicus. Next base: position 8,086 of record BOPN01008160.1, on the reverse strand, counting down.
GAAGCAAATAGGCATAGCATAATTGTAGCATGCATGTTGTATATCGGCTTATTGGAATCGGAATGGACTAATCTACAATCAGTATGTGGTTCGTAGTCTCGACTGATTATGTGTGGATCATGAAACCGAATCAGGAATTAAAGTCTGACTTTTGAAACACTAATGATATGATGTGAGTATATCAGCTTTTGCATTATTAATTAACATTATTAATTCTGGGCTATGAGCAGATATTCAAATGAGCTGTTGATACCGAATTTGGTGATAATCCGAAGCATAGGGGAAAATTTGAATTTAAAACATCGGTATCTCTCATACAGACACACGAACATGCACACGCACATGGTGATGACATATAGACTCACGTACTCACACACACACACACACACACACACGCACGCGCGCACGCACTAATGGTAGTAGATTTGTATTTGTACATACATCAGGAGTGATATATGTGTGTGTACATGAGAATCAATACGTACGTGACTATCTCACAGGACAGGAAATCATATAATGCAACATAAAAGTTATCCTGCATGCCATGGAGGCGTCATATTGGCCTGCTAATAACACGGTGGGCGTG
>BOPN01008159.1:35000-48833 GCA_017312705.2 Penaeus japonicus | reverse complement strand
TACACATACACATACACATACACATACACATACACATACACATACACATACACATACACATACACATACACATACACATACACATACACATATACATATACGTATACATAAACAGTGTAAAACGAATTTTCATCTAATTAGAATGAAGTAGCTACTGTGTCATGTGAACTTAATGTGACATTTAACGATGTTCCTGTGTTGGCGGTAAGGTCACCTTATAGTATGGTGAAGATATTGAAATCCTTTGTGGATTAGTTTATGTCTGTTTTGGAAAGATGTGTATCATTTGATACACTAACATTACAGGGAATTTTAATCCTTACGATACAAGATCTGTTGCATATATGATATATATGTATATGCTGCAATAATGATAATCATATGTTGATGAAAAGTAAATAATAAGTTTTTACCAATTCAGATAATTAAGTTGGTTCTCTTTAAACGTATCCAGATGTGAGATTCTGACTCGTGGCACAGAAGAAGTAATTGGACCTTCTTGGACAATTGTGTGAATTTGGTCAGAAACATATAACACTTAAGTAGGGACAATAATTCTAAAACAGGAGTCTGGTTCTCCAGTGTCCCGTGTGATAGAAAACCAGTAGGACCCCGGTGTTGTATATACTCCTTCATCCCTAGCATCAATCCCCCAGTCCTCTGCTAGTCCTTTTTTCAGTCCCTAGTCCCTCCAGTACCTCCTGTTTACAAAGAGCTGGGGTGTAAAATTATCCCTTTTAGATAGACTTTATCAGCAGGTTAGTATATACCATCAGATGGCAGTAGTGTGGTACTTTTAAACAAGGAAAAACGTATTGAAACATTGGCACCAGAATTATAATGCAGAAACCTTGAGTTTAACATAACAATACAGGAAATTATAATTACTCAGAAAATTATTTAAAGACTACTGTATTTGTGGTGTCAATATGAGCACAATTAGTGGCACAAAGTCAAGCTCAATATGGAAACCCAGCCACGGAAAGTTTCAAGTGTTGTGATGTGGTCTTGGACAAAGGACAGTCGAAGAGTTTTGTTGGAATTGTGTGTGTGTGTCGAGTTGTGTATTTTTGTAGGTGGCCATGGAATGACCAAGTTTTATAATAAGTGTTGTGTCAATCCATACTAATGTGATTGGACACCAAAGGTCAAGCTTTCTATCAGTGAATATTATGGTTTTCACTTAATAGATGTGATATACACTTGGAGATTTCTAAGAGTAAAATACTCATGCTGCACAAAATGTACCAGTTTCTTTGAAAGGGTAAAGATGTGATAGACAAGATTTCTTGTTGGTGTGTTATAAACTCTCCTATCAACATTTATCCATGTAAAGATGAGAGAAATCTTCAAGGACTCACAAAGGTTTTGCATGGCAATGGCTTGATAAAAGTGAATCCCTGTTCTAGTCCCTGGTTTCTCCTAAAGGTAGTGACCTGAAATTTATACATCTGTAGAGTATTTGAAGCTATGTTATAGACATTTTTAAATGAAAGATTTATTATATGTAAAGTATTTCGGTTTGTGATCAATTTACTCATACCCAGTTGAGTTGAGAATTAACTCACCATTGCCAGCAGTTGATGACACTAAGTCAGTGAATGGAGCCGAGTTATTTTGCGGCTGTTGTTTTGACTTGGACCCGCATTGTCAGCTCTGCACCCTTGGGCCATATTTTTTGTATAAATGTACCTTATCACTGAATGTATTAAATTGTCATTTTGAAGATAGTTTCCTATCTATAACCTTCTGCGTATTTCCATATCCAGACATGCCATTAGACACCATATGATTTGAGGGTATATAACAAATTTCTTCTTACTATTAAGGAATGAACATCTCCATTTATCATTATATCAGAAACCCAAAGAAAGCTGCAATAAGCAGAGTTGAATTTAAGGGAGAATATTTTTTTATTCCATCACCTTTGCAATTATCGATCAGCTTAAGTAGATCAAATTAAGAAACAATGTATGACACATTTCATTCACGTAAAGTGCAAATATGACCACAAAGCAAGTATGCATGCGTTTCTTTCGGAAACAGAGCCAGACAACCAAACTTACATTTAAATTCTAACAGTGTAAATCAAGAGAGGAAATGGTAGAACAAATATAAAAAATATTTCACTACTTCTTATTACTGATAGGTTAGGTGTTTAAAAATGGAATTACACTCTTATAGAACTACCACTTTGCTCATCAATGATGTTCTTTGCATCAGTTCCATGTGACACTCCCTGTGTATTATTTTGTAGAAAATATAACACAGTAAAGTTATAAATCTCTAATACCTGCTTTCAGATGGACGTCCATTGGCGTAAGCAATGAACAAGACAAGTCATTTGTACCATTACAAATGAAGAAACTTTCGTGGTTAGTATCATATGAGGTATAAATATTTCAGCAATGGTCATTAACATGTCTGTAAGGCTTATCAGTAATAGAAATATGAAAATGTATATCTATGAAATAGGATCAAAATTAGCGAGAATATTGACAAGCATTTTAGACTCAAACCAATTAATTTTATTTCTGAAATGAAAGCTATTTTGTGAAAAATAAACTTCAGTGTGATGGGCTGTTAATGTAAACATAATATATTTTACTGGTTTTAGCTACTTATCTGATACACATAATTTACACTTTTACCATTTTGCACATTATTTATTAAATTATTTACTTGTAACTCTCCAAGAACTATTTGTGAGGACAACTAGCATAATTCCACCCATGGAATTCTACTGTAAGTATTGTTTTCTTGAAAAATAACAATGTGGCAATAAACTAGTACTCATAACTGGCAGAGACATTGCCTGACAAGACCACTTCCTACAATTTTTTTTGCTGATTTGCACTGATCTCGTTAACCCGTTGCCGACGGAGGATAGATTTGCTTACACAGGCTCCAGGATGAGTTTTATTTCTGATCGAGGCAGCTTCTGCAACATAATTTGATTTTTCTCACTCCCTTTTCGTCACTCATTGTAGAGCTAGAGACATTTTTGTGTTTTGTTTTGTTTTTGTGTGTTTTACTGTTTTTAGAAATTTATATGTCATATCACAGGTTCCATCAATTCTGCAGTTGACTAAAATTGTAGTTCAGGGTCTATATCAACTCATTTTTTTTCTTTATACTCAGTGTGATAGAAGTATTACTGTTTTAGGGGGGGGGGACAAAAAGCAACTTTATTTTTTTGTATTTGTGTGCTGTCACAAACAAACACGAAACTTATAACCATCCAAAATGAAGAGGTAGGGAAGAGGAAGGAAACTTGTGTTTTTGACAGTGAGTGCCACAATAAAAGGCATCCCTACTGGCACAGAGGCACATTATAGGCATTTTGCATGGTGTAAGTCACCTTCCTCCTTTCGTTCTGCCTGCACATCTTTCATCTGCGGTACTTTAGAGCAAGAGGTCGGCAACTTGCAATGTGCCATCCCTCTATAGAGATAGTGCTTGCTAGAGACCGTAGATGGGTGCCATTCAAGGCTCTCTCTCCTACTGGTGCTAGAAGAAAGTGGTGCCATCTAGGTTTTGGAAGCGAGTTGAAACCCATTTTGCTTAATATTACGGCAGTTATAATAATTATGACTGCAATTGTCAGCATCACTCACTTATTACTCATAGCACAGTAAAATAACATAGTGATCCAAAATCCCTGAACGCCATGACGCCCATGGTCAGGCAAGAGCTGCATCATGTATGACGAAAAAACACGTCATCCATCGTTAACGGGTTAGTGGACATTTTGGTATAAAATATTGTAAATTTGCTATTCTGAGGAAAACTTTCATCCCTAATTCAAATTGATAAAAAATAGTTACTTTTAGAATCCAAATTGTTCCTATATCTGTGCCCTTATTTCTCACCATCTCTCCACCCTCACATGGTTCCTGCATTATGCACAATTTAACAACTCAGAGCTCAAACTCAGGAAGTCGGCCATGAATAATGCTAAACGTGATGTAAATATGTAAATAAACATGGAATACATAAATACATTATGATTACTGGTTATTATTTGGAACTGAATATGTTCAACATCTGCTAGATGAAAAAAATGACAAATATGATCTATGCTGTAGACGAGCAAGTTATAATTAAATATAAAAGTACTCAGCATTGCAATTTTAAGGATATCTTAGTTCCTTTTCTTTAATTTTCAAAAGAAATTTTTATCCTCTAGGTGTTCATATGATCTAGACAAAATCCAAAAGGAATGTCTAGAAAATTGATATTTGGCCTATCTTCTGAATTAACCCTCTCTGGACGGGTGGTACACCACGGGTACCGCGCATTCAAGGCCCGTTCGTAGGGTGCTATCATATGGCGTCGATCATTTAATTGATTTAGGCCTATGCGTTCAAGAGCCCCAGCATTCCAACTTACAAGGCTGGAATGCCCCCGGCATGAATGGGTTAATATTTCCTAAATTTTCAGGACAATCACCAAAGTCCATGATTTTAAGCCCCATATAATAAAGGCATTTCCAATACCTGGTGTTCTGAGTGGATAGGACAATAAAGGAGACAACAGAGTGCTTGATGTGTCAGTAATTAAAGTTTCCCTTAGGAAAGAAAGCATTATTACATTATTAACAGTTGGTGTATGTATTCTGTGTGACACAGTGCAAACTTCAGCAAATGATATGCAAAACTGTCTTTTTTTAGATAAAATCTGTCATGCCTTATTATGACTATCAAAAGCTACAAAGTCCCACTTGTATAGTTGGAATTATTGATTTAATATAATTTACCAGTGTCAAGTACTTGCACACCACACACGATTATTAACAGTACACCAACTGAAGTGGGAAGCTTCTTCACAATGGCTGGTCCAACCAACAAAACAGAAGCCAACCATTACACAATGAACCCCACTAAAGGAGGAGACTCATGGTGTCCCAGATGTTGCATATAGCCTTCCTATTGAGAGAAGTCTGGGGACCCTCAACAACAGGAACATTAGTCAATGAAATCAACTCTGTAACATTATCTTGAGAAAATAAAAGAACATATTTGTTTGTTTTTTATTCCTAAGTTGTATATAAAAGAAGTGATGTAAGAATACATGGATATAAAAAGTAAGTCAAAAGGTCAAAATGACAATTATGAAATGATAATTTGATTCTCGTCTTATAGACATCTCAAGGCATATTTTGAAGATATAAATTACACTGGCTTTAATAAATACAAAAAAACAAAAAACATGAGTACACAATAATTAACTCTTACAAACTTTATCATGGTTCCTACATAATTGGAATAGATAAAATTGTTACACTTTCTATGCTAATGAAACCCTGTAAAACATTAATTGTGAGTAAATCAAGACCATAAATACAAAGTAGTATGCATATATAACATATATAAAATATAAATCTTTCATGTTAATGTAAAATAACAAAATATAGAAGTAAGCTGCCAAAGTATACCCTAAATTAAATGAAAAGTGACTAGACTGTATACCAAGAAGCTTTGTAATGAATCATTAGGGTTATTCCTCCAACTATTACTCCTTTACATTTCATTTCATTCTAGAGGAATTCTAGAATACCTGAACCATACATGATTGAGGCAACAAGGAGGGATTTCTGAGACTCCAGAAAATAATATGCAATACAGATGTAATAAGAAATAATGTTCCTCAAGAAAACTCAAGAAAATAAAGCTGACTCAATAAAAGCTTCAGCCAAGGACAGCTTGAATGGGATGCTGTATAAGAACTGAAAAAAAAATTAATATAATTTCAATATTCAAATACTTTTGTAAAAACAACAGAAATAAAAATATAAACAAACATGATAATCAAGTGAAAAATAAGAGCCTTGCATCATTCATTAAAGGTATTATCAACTTGCATAAGTGAGAATAATAAATAATTAATTTTCAGTTTTGGCAATATCTGTCAGCTAATTTAACAATTGCTCTATGGTAATCATGAATTCATACATGAAAATTCAGACTGTAGTGGAAGGTATACATTAGACACTAAATCCAATCATAGGCCTGGAACACACTCTGTGATCTATCCTAAAAGGAATAATAACATAATAAATTAAATGAAATGTAGAATCCTTTAAATAATAATGGATGTGGGAGGTATTTCCGCCAGTCTAAATCTATCACTACTCTTTTCTCCATTCTCACAAAACAACATTTCACTATTACAAATACAATGGCAATGCTGCTCTCACACATCAGGACAAACTTATAAAAATGTACGCTTATGTATGACTCCAAACAAAAATCTATTTCTTGAAACTTATAAGTTAAAAAGTATTATTAGGAAAAAAAACAGTTAATACATATATAAATTAATTATATACTTTGCAAAAACAATATTTTTCAAAAACAGTATGGCACATTAAACAAGGAACTCTGGAAGCTGATATCAAATAAAATAATTACTAGTATTTTCTACAGGTAAGTGATCAAAACTAACTTTTTTTCTATATTATTGCACAACATATGGCATCAAGACGTTCCGTATCACTAATAATCATAAGACAAAAGAATTGGGAAAGAATATGTAAAGGATCCGGTCTTCACCTCTAAAGGAGGCGTTATGAGTTGACACAAAAACCCACTAAACAATCACTTCCATTTAATTCTAATTCATGCAGCATAAAAAAATTAGTTGCATTTTTAGAATCTATTGGTTCAATTATACAAAATGAGAATTAAAAACATAACAATAATTTTCTATCTTCTTCTGAGCAGGACTCACATCCTTAAGGGATTAAATAACTTCAAAGTTACCGAAAGACACCCTTCTTGTAAAGTCCAAATCCTCTAAATCTCTCTCTGAGCTGTATATGCTTATATGCTGAGACAACTACCAGCATTTTGTTAATCAGGAAACTCAATATAACAAAGTGTACAGACATGCAGTACATACATCTATTGTTCCTATAGCAAATTCCACATCTGCTAAACTTTATGGTAACTAAAAATGTTACACAACACATTTTAATTTTGTATAACAAAATACTAATATTCAGAAAGTGGAAACTTGGAATAAAATGATCATTATCTCATAGTGATCACATTTCTAGAGTTATTTATAGCTGCAAAATATTCTAGGGATTATGCTGCATGATTGTCAAACACTATTATATAGTAAAAAATCTAATTTCTACTAAAATATATAGCTGAAAAGATAATTCTCACAACCAATTTCAAATCCTAAAGTTTCCCATCAAAATAAATGTATCAACTTGAATCATGCTGTATAATGAATCTACTTTACAACATGTCTTTGTCTGGAACAAATCTCAATTCTATATTTACTAAACATCAAGAGCTTCTAAACACAATGTGAAGAACAATAAAAGAAAAGAGAAATAAATATACATGTTAACAGACTGAATTACAATATATCTTAGTTACTGACTTGAAAATAGCAAATGAGTTTCCAGTTGCTGAGACTCAAAGCATTAAACTTTAGCATCTTGAACATTCATTAGCTTAAATTACCTATCCTGCCAAAGATTATACCTGCAGTGAGTATACATAAAAAGAACAGCAATACAGTGAGTACAAAACAAATGAATTGCAGTATTCAATAAGCATAGGTTTTAGCAGATATTTTTCTTCTCCAGAGAATGTATTACATAAATATCAGATGTATACAAGACAATGTAGGGTGGATTATGTCACTGAATGACAAGGTTTCCTTTGATCAAAGTAAGGCCTACATAACTGTACATCCTGGCAGGGAATTCTTATCATGGAATAAAATTATCAATAACTTGCACATGAACTGAAGATGGAAGACTGGGTATATGTATGGCAAGGAGAAAAGCTTTTACATTAGGTATAAATATTATCTAATTCTTACTAGCATTAAAGATCTTTTCAAATGAGAAATTTACTCTGACATTATGGACAATTGCACCGAGAGGTTCTACTATAAAACCTGTAATCGCTTCCAGTGACTAGGGTCAAACACGCAGTACTCTATCACTGTACTAGATAATTCCCTTACAACAATGCATAGCAATAGGAATAGGAAACTGCAAAATAACAATGAAATAGTTTGCTATGATTTCTTTACAAGCAGCCTACTCAACCCTTTGGTAAAGCACCCTCTTTTCATTTCCAAATTGCACAGGATTACCAAGTAACATTTAAGACTAACACTATGGACCTACAATACCTAGGGAAAGTCTGAGGTATCTCAGTCCTGCTACTTAATGGTTGGGTGTCTGTTGACTTTCCACATGACCTGCCTACCACATGCTCAGATCTATCAAAAGCAGTGGTGGCGCATGGGACATCCTATATAAGATGGATACGAACAGCTCCTGCAGAAGGTTAACTGTTGGTGAAGCATATGTGTGAATGTGCACTTACGAGCAAATGAGTAGCACTAAGCAAGTTCACAGAACAAGAAGATGCCTCAAGGTGAAGTTCCACACCATAAATCTGTACCACATTGGCCTAGAAAGACTTCAACTACTGCTCATCAAGAGAAATGAATTCAGAAAGCCATGCATCACTGAAGCTGTAATAACTATGGAGTGGAACCTTGAGAAGTATTTCTAGCATTTGCAAATATGATTCAAATAATTACTTGTTTCACTGGCTGCCCACAAACATATTTTACCATCATTTTAGACTCCCTCAGAACAAAAATACATGCCTTTGCCTTATGTGTCACACCCATGTGATCCCTTCTGCAGTGTGGGTGAAATTCAGTGAAACAAACTGTGATGAGACCCAGAAAAAGAATGCTTAGTCAATGAGTCAGCTGTCTATAATATTATACATGCTTTCTCCACCATGTCTCATTCAGCACTAGACCCTTTTACAGTCTAGTGGTAGAAGCATCAGGTAAACATGGAAAGTTCCTGAACACAAAACCACTCAATGCTGGCTGAACAGTTTTCAGACTTTCTGTGGCACTGTGTGTGTAAGTTATGTTACAGTACATTTGCTAAGATAAACCTTATAAGAAAATGCAATTACGTATTCTTTGCAATAACAAAGGTTTCTCCTTTAATGGTCAAAAGAGATCTAGAAAAGTACTCAGACATTTCAAATAAATGACAGATTACTTTGAAAGTGAAATTGGAATCATTAGAGACCACAATATATTTTCTCTCCTTAATAGCAAAAACTAATAATTGTCGGATAAATATATATATTTACCTATGAACTAAATGTAATTATCAACAGCTCATTTTCTTCTAATTTAGTTTCCATGCTTTAGATATAAATCAGCTGCAGTAGTTGTAATAAGCTGCATAAAGGGTTCATTCAACTATGGCTTTGGTACGAACATAACAAAGTAAATACATGAAAGAAACAGAAGAAAAGGTCCTGATCAACAGGTAATAATAATCATTTCTGTAAGCTGCCCATGGACATCAACATCATAGTTAAAAAAGATAAATGAAATATGTTAACAAAATAGAAAAATGATGTTAAAAATGTCGAAAAACTATGTTCACCCCTGTCATCTCAGTCTCACAAGGGTCCCCAGAGCCTTTAGGTAAGCGCTGTGAATCTTCCCGCAGTTTGTGTTGGTGGTTTTAATGAGATAACGCTGCATTGGGTAGTACAGGTTCTGCCTCAGATCCTCACCAAGTTTATACTGATGAGAAAAAAGAAACAAAAATATATATATTGGATATCATTAATTGGGAAACTGGATTTTAATATCATTAACTTACAATTATTAAACAAAATCCAATACAAGTAAAAAGTAAATCTTTATTTCCTCTGTTCACTACAAGTCAGGAGTTAATGTATCATAAGTCGTAACACACATTTCTTTCTTTTTCCTTATAATTTTTTTTTGGTGTAAAAAAGTAAAAAAGACATATTTCGCTAATGCAAATTAATCAACCTATTACTCTATTCATATTCAGTAGAATACATCATTAAATAAATATTGTTATTATCATCTTAATACAGAAAACATACAAACTGACCTCCTCCCAAGCCCGATATACTGCCCGAAAAGCTGGTTGTTTGTCACTATGAAAGGTTCCTCTGTTTCCATGCAGAACGAAGACTCCATGCTTTTCAGCTGCTTTGCATACACTCATGTACATACAATGATCTGGTCGAAGGTTGTACTCACAGCCATAAACGTAAAGCTTGTCTGAAATGGAAAAAATCATGATAGACCAGAAGAGCATGATTAATAACTTTGAATTATACATAGAAACATAGTCATGTATGAATTAGCATGTCTTGAAAATTTAAATACTGGGCTATATATACAATACTTATTCAAACAATAACATACAAAAATAGGGAAAACTTGTATTCTATTTCCAACATCCCTACACATTATCTCTTTGATGTCAAGTATTTATATGGATTTCCAACCGATTCATGTTGCTATATGTCAGTAACTACTGCCAAACACTTCTTTGCCTTTTTTAGTAAACCCCAAAATTTGGTCCCTGCCTATTAACCCTTTCCCGATGGGGCACTCACTACGCGAAGTCCCCTATGCCAGGCGATTGCAATATTGCATTGTAATCGTCACAATCGCATGACGCCCCGGCATCGGGAGTTTGGCTGTGTCACACGAGTGTGACGCACCGTCATCATAGGGTTAATCCATAAGAACATATATGCCAAATGAGTTTTTTTGCCTGAGGATGGGGACAACACATAGGTGTCAATGGTCACCCTGGCATATTTAACGTTAGGGGAGAGTGTATCTCTATCACACTTTGAGTAATAACTCTATTTAGTGACTTATGATCCAATTGCAGTTACAATTACTATAATTGCTATAATATTCATCAATATAAGTTAACCACAGATGGCACCACTTTCTCCTAGCAACATCAGAAAACAAATCCTTGAAGCTTGCCCTTTCAGTATCTCTATCGAGCACCATTTCGGAGAGCTATGACGCACAGTAAGACACCAGTGATGCAGGATATGCAGTTAGAATGAGAAGAGAAAGTTAGTCCAGACCATGTGCATCGTCTGCAATTTGATCTTGTGGTAGCATGGCTGCTTTGTGATATGGCACTTGCAGTCATAAGCAAAGGTTTCTTCCTTCTTCTCCATCTCTTCATCTATTTTCATTGGGGATGGATATTTCTTCCATTTTGTTTACAAAAGGATACAAATTACAAAAAAGAGTTGCTTTTTGTCCTCTCACAAAGGGTATAAAGGACATGAGCTGACATGGATCCTATGCTACAATTCTAGTCTACTAAAACATTGATAAACACTGTCAGATGGCACATATGTCTCACAAGATAGTAAAACACACACACACACATGGCTCTAGTATTATAACAAGTGAATGGAAGAGGGTGCAAAAAGTCACAATACCACAAATTAAGCTCCCTCCCTCCAAAATGAAATCATCTTGCCCATCTCGGAGACTAGGGACCAAATCTATCCCCATCCGCAATGGGTTAACAACCCATTAATGTCTGGAGTGCATCTATACATGCACTCTCCACCATGGTTTTGTTTTATTTTTATCTTTATTTTTACACATAGATGGTTCCAAATGTTTATCCAATTATTATTATTTTTTTTTAAGTTTCAGTTTCAATATAATTATTATTACAATAATAATACCAATAAAGATAAAACATTAACAGTGATGATAAAAGAAGAAAAAAAAAAAATCCTGAAAAATTCAAGGAAAAGAGTAAACAGGTGAGGTCAGCCAGGCTTAGTAATTGACTCCTGGGTGACTGAGCAGACCCCATTTAGCATCACCATACTCAAAAAGTTTTGGGGTTCATAGCAAGTAGACTTCTCTGGAAAACCACATATGATCTAACAAACTGAAGAACTAACCTGGATGATAGTGAAAGATAATATTAATGATGTCTTGGTCACCCCAAGTGATGGCCAGCTTGTAGTGCTTGTAGATTGGAACCACATAATCCTCCCAGCCAAACTTTCTGAGTCTTGTGAGGTTCATCAGCATCACTCCGGAATTCACACCTGATGTGAGTAGCAGTCAATTAATATGTATATAGAAACAAAGACCTACATCTGGGGTATGTTTAGTTCAAAATAGTCCAGGTTACCTTCTCATATTAGTTTTAATCACAACACAGCCTTTAATGAGGCTTCCTTTTAAAAAGTCAGGATAGTCTATGAGGGGCTTAAGAATACATAACCCTTCTGCTTCAGACATTTTTTCAGGGTCAGGTCACTTCCACATAGCTGTTTCTTTTCTTTTCTAAATACCCGGGTATTTATTCCTTCTGTTGTGTGATTACTGGATCCTACCAAATGCTAATTAGAATAACTTGGCTAATATATCATATATAAATTCTTAATCATACCGTAAATCTAGAAAGTACGAGAAAATACAACATATTATGATGCCCAGCCCAGGCCGAACAGCTAAACCCACTCACAACGGATGACAGGATATCACATCATCTGAATATTTGCGACATGACAGATCATTGTACACAGTTATGTTTGTATGTACTCATTGTAGTTGTATATACACATTTTTCTTAACAAACTGCAGATGGGTGTCATGATATACATGACGCAGGAACTTTGGCCTGATAACAGTCATGACTTACATGATGTTCAGGGATTTTGGATCACTGTTATTTTATTGTGCTATGAATAATGAATGAGTGATGATGACACTTACAGTAATAATTACTATAACTGCCATAATATGAAGCAAAATGGGTTTTACCTAACATCCAAAACCTAGATGGCACCACTTTCTTCTAGCACCAGCAGGAGAGAGCCTTGAAAGGCCCGCATCCATTGTCTCCAGCAAGCACTATCTTTATAGAGCAATGGCACATAGCAAGTTGCCAATCTTTTGCTCTAAAGTACCACAGATGAAGGATGTGCAGGCAGAACGAGAAGAGGAAGGTGACTCATACCACGCCCAATGTCCACAATATGCCCCTGTGCCAGTAGGGATGCCTTTTACTGTGGTACTCAAAGTCTGTTGAGGTTAACCCATTCCCGACGGGGGAATTCTAGCCTAGAATGTCCAAATGCCGGGGCGTTCGAATTATTAGGCCTAAATCAATTGAATGGCTGGCACAATACTGTGCCGCCCGGCAACTGGGCTTTTGAATGCGCGGTACACATGCTGTACCACCCGTCCTGTGTGGGTTAATATTAATAGAAATAATATAATAAAAGAAAAAAAAACTTTTTTCCTGAAAAATTCAAGGAAAAGAGTAAACAGGTGAGGTCAGCAAGGCTTAGTAATCTTAGCTGTAATCAATCACTATAATCTATTCTAATTCAATCTGAATAAAAAGATTAGTTGTATTTTTGACAATTGGCATAAGTTTCCTTCCTCTTCCCTACCTCTTCATGTTGTCTTCATTGAGGATGGTTATATGTTTCATATTCGTTCATGACAGTACATAAATACAATATTTCTTTCACACAGAGTATAAAGAAAATAATGAGCTGATATGGACCCAAAATTACAATTTTAGTCAACTGCAGCATTGATAGAGCCTGTGATATGACAGATATAAGTCTCTAAATGCAGTGCACAATTCAAATATTAAAGCACAAAAAAGGCTCTAGCTTTACAGTGAGAGACTAAAAGAAAGTGGGAAAAGTCAAGGTATTTTGTGTGAATCTGCCTTGCTCTCAAAAAAAAAAAAACATCCTGAAGACTAAGCAAGCAAATATATCCCTGTCTGTAATGGGTAAACTCAACAAAAAAATTCTAAAAATAAAAAAAATTACAAAACCTTTTTTGGTTACCCCTTTAAATAGTATTGGTGAAAATTGCTCAGAGAGCTTCAGAATAGCCTCATTCCTCAAGTAATATCTCATAGGGAAGCTGCGTGTGTTTCCTATATTACTGAAAAAGAGTGGAATTATG
>BOPN01008159.1:15000-27500 GCA_017312705.2 Penaeus japonicus | reverse complement strand
AATAATAATAATAATAATAATAATAACTAATAATAACAATAATAACAATAACAACAATAATAATAATAGTAATAATAATAATTATTACTATGATCATAGTAATAGTAATAGTTATAGTAGCAGTAAGAGTAACAGTAACAGTAAGTAACAACTATAATAATAATAACTATTTAAAATATTGAGAAGCAAGAGCAAAAACAAGGTAAAATTTAATACAATCTGACTAATCAAACATAATCAAAATTCTTTTTTTGTGTTAAGCAACAACAAAGCTCAAGATCAACAATGCAGCTGACAATGCAAGGTATGGGTAGAAGATGTACTTATGTCCCCATACAATGTACAATCACTTATAAAATAGATAAAAACAGAGAATCATAACTACACAGACTATACAGAATGTACAGATAGTTGTTGACATATACAACTATAGAAAAACAAACAAACAAACAAACAACCAGTAGCAACAAGAGAAAATAGAAGAGTGGGGAGAGGGGGTGATGCTAATATAGAGCAATTTGAAAATGAGATGGAATGAGTCACACCCACTACAACCTGCATGCATGGTGCTAATTTGTGATGATCTATTTTTACACATTCAAGCAAGAAGCCACACAAGACTCAAACAGTTAATTCTTGCACTGTGATACATTATACCACAATGCATTTAATGGAGGAATTTTTATGGCCATGGAAGCATTGACATTGCAATGCTCTAACAACCGAGAATAAGTACAAGTGAAGACAGTGTAATTTGAGGAGCTTGGCAAAAAGGGTCTTGCAATAACTTGGCTACTTAAAGACCATTCCATTGAATAAATGTAATGCTCATGGGAGGGAGGGAGGGAGGGAGGGAGGGAGGGAGGGAGGGAGGGAGGGAGGGAGGGAGGGAGGGAGGGAGGGAGGGAGGGAGGGAGGGAGGGAGGGAAGGAGGGAGAGAGGGAGGGAAGGAGGGAGAGAGAGTGGGAAGGAAGGAAGGAAGGAAGGAGGGTGGGTGGGAGAGAGGGAAGGATGGATGGATGGATGGATGGATGGATGGATGGATGGATGGATGGATGGATGGATGGATGGATGGGTGGATGGATGGAGGAGGGAGTGTAGGAAAGAAGGAAGGAAGGAAGGAAGGAAGGAAGGAAGGAAGGAAGGAAGGAAGGAAGGAAGGAAGGAGGGTGGGGGGGAGAGAGGGAAGGATGGATGGATGGATGGATGGATGGATGGATGGATGGATGGAGGAGGGAGTGTAGGAAAGAAGGAAGGAAGGAAGGAAGGAAGGAAGGAAGGAAGGAAGGAAGGAAGGAAGGAAGGAAGGAAGGAAGGAAGGAAGGAAGGAGAGAGGGAGAGAGGGAGGGAGGGAGGGCAAGGGGGAGGGAGTGGGAATGGGAAAGGGAGAGGGAGAGGGAGTGAAGGAAGGGAGGATGGAAGGGAGGGAGGGAGGAAGGGAGGGAGGATGGGAGGGAGGGAGGATGGGAGGGAGGGAGGATGGAAGGGAGGGAGGGAGGGAGGGAGGGAGGAAGGATGGGAGGGAGGGAGGGAGGGAGGATGGAAGGGAGGAAGGAAGGAAGGGAGGGAGGGAGGAAGGGAGGGAGGGGAGGATGATGAAGGAAGGGAGGGGGGGAGGGAGGGGGAGGGAGGGAGGGAGGGGAGGGAGAGTGGGAAGGAAGAGAGGAGGAAAGGAAGGAAGGAAGGAAGGAAGGATGGAAGGAAGGGGGGTGGGTGGGAGTGAGGGAAGGAGGGAGGGAGGGAGGGAGGGAGGGAGGGAGGGAGGGAGGGAGGGAGGGAGGAAGGAAGGAAGGAAGGAAGGAAGGAAGGAAGGAAGGAAGGAAGGAAGGGAGGGAGGGAGGGAGGGAGGGAGGGAGGGAGGGAGGGAGGGAGGGAGGGGAGGGAGGGAGGGAGGGAGGGCAAGGGGGGGGGAGGGAGGGAGGGAGGGAGGGAGGGCAAGGGGGGGGGAGGGAGTGGGAATGGGAATGGGAAAGGGAAAGGGAAAGGGAAAGGGAGAGGGAAAGGGAGAGGGAGAAGGGAGGGATGGGGAGAAGAGAGGAGAAGAGGAGAGAGACACACAGAGAAAGAGTAAAAGAGAGGAGAGTGAGTGTGAGACACAGGGAAAGAGGAGAAGAGAGGAGAGTGAGTGTGAGACACAGGGAAAGAGGAGAAAAGAGGAGAGTGAGAGTAAGACACAGAGAAAGAGAAAAGGAGTGCAGAGAAGAGAATCTAATGATAATCTATATTCAGAATTCTAAGCAATTTTAGGTACATATTTCTACAGGACATACAGACAAACTTTCACCATAATATATATTTGATAAGATACTTTTCCTGGCATTTTAAATATTCATGCACTACTGTGAAAATACTGTACTGTAAGTCTTCTTTGTTATTTTAAGTCAAATGTTTTTTGACGATCTATGGCTTCCTTGTAATATTCTCCTATTCTATGCATATCTATGTCTTTAGCCCTTCCCTAACATTTACTTATTTGGATACTACGTCTCGCTCTCTTTCTCTCTCTCTCAAGCACACTCGAAAAGACACATATAATCACACGTGTTTGCATATTACACACACATACAGAGCAAAGCAATACATGTAACTGAATTACCCTCTATATGAATCATGATGTTAAACATTAAGTGGTGACTGACATCTGGTGCTGAAACCATGTCCTGTTTTATCTTAATAAGCTATTGCAATCAGTATTACTTGAGGGTGGCTCCTTATTTTGTACCAAATCTCCTATTCTTTTACCAGATGTATTATTAACTTTAATGGAATTGCCCAAATACCTGGTGACTGCTTCTGAGATGTAGGTCTAGATTAGGGTCAGAAACTTTGAAGGGGTAGAAACCTATAACTTACTAAAGTTCTACCTTGCCATAAATACTATCAAGCAAAACATGAAGACTTCTAAGGGGAAATACAGTTTTACAAGTAAAAGTATATGTAAATTTAAAATCTATCCATGCTATCTTATCTATCTGGCAGTTATAACACCACTATCAAAAAATCAGTTCACACATTTTAATTCAAATGCTTTCCAAAAGGCCCATACAGGACAAGTATTCTTGTCTGCAGAGCTTAGCCAGTGCTCAGAAGTTGGTTAGCCACATTAGTCGCATTTAATATACATTACACTGATTACATGTCACTGTGATACTGTGCCATCTTTTGTACATGGATTTGTATCATTTTTGTTACAAAATAACTGGAAACAAATCTACTTTGAAATCAGGTCATCTAATTACAGGAGACAACTCATCATTACTTATGGGACAATAATATGAAGACAAAAATTAATATTTCTAGGAACAGTTATGTTTCAAAAATGATTACCAACTTGTTATTATAACTAGAGTAATTTTATAACTTTGTATTATCTAACACCAATGTGCAATATGCTGTATCAGATGCACTTATCATTTGGGTGTTCAACAGGATCTGAGAATTATTCCCAATAAAAAATTAGTGTATCATCATTATTAACTGAAGTCGGTTACAAAATAAATTACTATTCTGCTACTGCACAATGAATGACAAGATCTGTTAATAAATAAAGACACTGCAATGAAAAAAAATGTACCAAATGTTGAGAAACCATTCCCCCACAAAAAGAGCAGTGAGACCATAGCAATTTGCCATTGGATCTGAACATAACAGCTATAATGGCATTGAAAAATCAGCTCCTGAATGTCGCTATGGATTTTTCTATTACCATACATCCTTGCATGAATATCATAAATTAATGCAACATTAAACAGAAAATAACGTTCATTGGGAGCAAAGAAAAAGTTCTATTACTTGTAGTCATATATATACTTTCTGAGTAAACAACATATACTTATTGAAAAGCTATACAAGTGTATGGAGCATTAACCCATTCACGACAGGGCTTATACCTCCCTGATGCCACTCTTGCTGGCTAGATAACAAGCGGACACAGTGATTAAGGGTGAGATCTTTCTCGACATGATGCCGCACTGGTTTTTGTATTTGTTTACATTATTTTCACAAGTAAAGAAAAATGTGTCCACACAAATGGAATTCCCGTGAGTATATATATATATATATATATATATATATATATATATATATATATATATATATATATGTTACAATGTTAGGCATATGTTTTGGGTGAGATCATGACGTGATAGGTTGTCATCTGGCAGTAGCAAAATATTCCCATGATGTGATATCATGTCATCTGATGCCAATGGGTTAATGATATATCTGTAAATGCTTTTTCCTTATAAGTATGGATCAGATAGCCATTTTAATATCATGTTTTTTTTCCTAAATTTTGCTATTCCATAACTTTCACTGTAAAATTACTCAAATTATTATATGAAATATTGGTACATAAATACTGGCAGTGCCTTGTCTTATAATCGTGTTCTTGTGATCTCTAAGGGAGACCAACAATACTGAGTCTAAGACAAAGATCAAGCAATCCTTGCAAATTTCACACTTCATACTCTGAATATGGTTGATGTATGTTTGCTGGCCTTAACACCAATAGGCATGATGCCAATGGTAATCCAATGGGTATCAGCAACATGCCAATTGTTGGTAGGTTTTATTTCCAATCCTTTTTTTTCCAAAATATACAACAGTGAAGTGAAAATGGTTAGTTCCTTTTTACAACCAACACCCCTTTAATACCTACAGTCTTGAACAAATAATAAAACACAGGTAATAAGTGCCAAAGAATACCTTACCTTTCCATACCATTCCCTGCAACGACGTTTAATTTCTGGATGCGATTTTCGGCGTCGAGGGGCCGCGCTTCAGTGGCTGACCTCACAGCCTGGGTCAAACGAGGTGTTACGGCATCCTTGTCGATTTCTTTGATCACCATGGCATCTCGAGGCTTGGGGTTCAGCCTCTCCGTGTCCGAGGCCGTTTTTGGTTGAGAAGAGACGAGGTCAACGCAGCCAGACGTGACCTCTGACCTGAGCATCCTTGTGACATCTCCACTGAACCCTAGCATCAGCAGGAGGCCTAATATGCCCCCTAGCACGACCACCAGCCTATAGGTGCATTTCATCTTGGCACGAAAACCCACACATGACACCTGTCATCACGCCCACGGCACGCCAGCCGCGTCCATCACGCCTACTAGCACGTCTTGAATCTCCCAAGCTCCGCGTAAACACTTTCTCTACGAATGTTGTGATCGCCTGGCGCCCAAATATCGTACGGCAAAGTTTTTTGTTTCAAACTATATATGATATCTTATCAACAAAGTATATCTCTACAAAAATTTAGTTTCAACCTATTTCATTTTCTTTTATCAATATGCCCGTAAAAGGAGGTAAACGCTAGTTCTAGAATTAATGTACTTTACGTTTGGCAGCCATGTGAAGCTTCTGTTTGTTTACAAGTTTTTTTTCGCAGAGAAGAAACAAAAGAAACTCGACCTGGAAAATGAAACGCATTCGCAAGGTTTAAAACTATTATGTATAACATTTGGGGAAATCAATATGCTACGAACCATCATCTACGATATATGATTTAATTAATCTATGGAGTATTCTTTAATCTACATCGTTTTACATTTATTAAAATGCAATCCATTATTACCGCTATCATTATAATTAACATAATCATTATCATTATCATCATTGTAATCACTGTTAGTGATATTGATAATCATTTTATCATTGATATTATCACCATTATTGCTACTATCAATTACATTGTTACCATCAACATCACCAATATCATTGATATCATAATGAAGAATGGATAATGACCACTATCGTTATACCTAATATCATAAGTTTCATGATAATGATTATCATCCCTACCATTATCACAATGGTATGATAGGGATCACCATGTGTAATATCATTATGATGATTACTATCATCATTTTCATTATTATCAATACATTCAATAATCTTAATCATTTTCAATACTAATAATCATTTTCATAACTATCAATAACATTAATCATTTCTATTACTATAAATCATTTTCCTTTTTATTATCATCATTAGCATTATCATTATTACTATCATGAATATTATCATTACTGTTATTATTACCAACGTTTTCACTATTACTATTATTAACATTATCGCCATGACTATCTTTACAATTACTATCATCATGGTCATTATTTTTGACACCATCACTATATCATTACTATTATCATTATCATTTTTCTTCCATTATCATTAGTTATTACTATTACTGTTATTACTATTACTATTATTGTTATCATCAGTATCATAATAATCATCACTAATTTCATAACGTTATTCGCAAATTTACGTGCGATTTGCTGCCGAATTACACGATGTTGCAGGTTAAAGCTCCGCCCCCATGTGTGCCAACTTACCCATTAATTTCGCCAATACGAAAACCATCGCCGAGTGGAGGAAATACCAAGCATTTCCCATTTTCCTTTTGTCGTTTCATTCGTTCGTTTGAGTAGTATTTTGAAGAGATCCTATGGCGACATTTAAGAGAAAATAAGTTTTTACGAACAAGCACAATCAACATATTCCATGTCGCATTAATTAAAGCAAAATTAATTCTAGGCATACTTTATATTTATCTTGATTTACCTTGGCATAGTTGCATGACAGTGTATTAAATACAAGGGAAATTGTAAACTTTTGAACTCTGAAGAGATAGCTCGTTGTCCATCAAAATGTAGATTCTAATGTATTACTTTGATTGTGACTATATACATGAATAGCCTTTAATTAACAGTCTGCAGTAAGAGTAACTACAAATATACACGCAGTATTTTTTTTTCTCTCTCTCGTGTCTATTTTCCATATAAAAAGGGAAATTCAGTTCTTTACGATTTAAAAAATAAATGTAATCTAAGTTAAATGATTCAGATGATTATTTATCACCCACTTATTAAAGCTACTTAGGATGGGATTTATTTTACATTGTCATTTATGAGTCTTGAAAAATTGCTAATTATTGTAATCTTACTTCGTTTTGACTTCATTTTCTTGTAAACCACCTTTAAGACACTCCTTAAACAGACGAATGAGATCTGAAATAATCGGGAAATATTTGGCATTTTCGCCGTTTGGTGATAGTTTGAGCATGCTTGTTGGCGGCCTTGTTAGATAGGTTGGCACGCGTGTGTGGGCGGAACTATCTTTCAAAATAATTGGAAATACGGCAGAAAATGATTGCCAGTAGTTGCAGATAGCGCCTTATATTTCTAGGCTCATAGACGTGAATATGAATTGCAAAAGTAATGTAAGCAATTGGTTTGCTGCTACCAGTAATTCGGAGATTAAAAGAAGAAGTATACTGTTGGACTTCACTTCCTTTGTATTTAATTAAGTGTTCTGACGGGTCTACAGTATCGCCAGAGCTAGGTCCTTCTAGAATTAAGGTTTCAGTAAATAAGGATCTGGAAATTAATCGTGATACAGATTTTAACATTTAATTATGTTTTGATTTATGTACATAACATATACGCGTGTTGCACGTGTTACAGTAAAAAAAAAAAAAGAGTCGAGTTATCATTTGATCAGGTTATGGGAAAAAACATTGCTGGGCAGCCAGGGAAGCGGCATCCGAAGCGTTCAGGGTATAGCAGTTTGTTATTCTTCATTGGCATGTTCTTCCAGAACTTGCGGACCTGAAATAATGATGGGGATGATAATTACCTTTGAGATAACCAGGACAACGCTCATTCTACATTCGTTCTAGCGCTACAACACGTTATCGTTTAGTTTTAAATCATTTTTGATTTACTGGAAAATAACATTAATAACGATGTAATACCTTGCAATTTTTTAACTTTTTCATGTCAGGCGAGGAGGTAATAGCCAGGTAAGAGTCTTTCAAAAATGACGTCGGTATCCAGCTGAAGCCGAGTGACAGGTCGGGTGTCGGGTGCCTGGACAAGATGAAAGAAATAGTGAAGATGCAGGAAGCTTGTGCGACACATGATGCATGATGCCAGTCTGTAACTAATGACATTAAAGTTACTCTTCGAATACACACTTGATTTACTGTGACGTTACTCGGAGTTCGTAATGTCGAGAACCTCAAATTGCAAAGACAAGGAATCGCGATTGCAATGAGGTCGAATTCTAATAAAGCTTAGGATATGTTTTCCCTTACCCAGTGGTGGCGAAGTTGGTCCAGAGGTCCACCATAATACGGCTGACGAAGAGATCCTCGTCCCGCTGTAACTTCATATGAAATTTCTCTTGACTGAAGAGGTACTGAATATCATCTGTGTGGCCGACATCTAAACCAGAAAAAAATGGTACACTGGATAAGTTAACTATTGAGATAATCAGTAATGACTTGGTAATTATGTATTCTAGTATCATGCATTGCAATTTACATACCTATATTCAATATATTAACGTTATTAATCTTTGAATCATTGTTTTTTTTGGACTTTACTTACAGTCTTTGACCCAGTGCGGAAGAGTGGGGAAATAATTAGAAACATATTGGTATTCTCCACGATGCTGCAACTTGTATGTAAACACGTTTTGATGAGAAGTTCGGATATGTTGCTCGACCGCTTCCAGGTAACACATGTCGAAATATCTATCACTAAACAGCTGCAACATTGCGTGTAGCCATTCAGAAAATGCTTTATTGAAGATCGTTAACAATTAATTCAGTAAATGCATTCACTCGAGTGAGATTTTAAATGATCGCATAATGTGTTAAGTATCGTTATTGCATGATACAACTCGAAACTTTATTCATCTCTATATTCAGCAATAGTCCCTGCCCACATTATAATAAACTTATCACTATCCCCATAACTATTTGCATTTACCCGGATAAGTTGACCTCGCTTCTCCTCTGTTATTTCAATGGGGCCCAGGTAATGGTGGAAGGCGCGACGAGCTAGGTACTCAGGGTCATCCTCCCAAGCCTCGAAAATGAGTGAAACCGGACCATTGACAGGGAAGTTCTGAACCAGGTCATCTGCTGCAGTTTTGTTCAGAGATAAAACTGGTCGAGGGAGGGAACAGACGATTACTTGCTTCCAAAGAGATTAGTTTTATTTTACATGCTGGAAATAGCCGACAGCTCCAAAGGGATGAGGGCCTCTGTGTTGTGCTTTTAGTCTCGGGTTATTTATCGTTGACCCTGCTCGTTTTATTTTAGATAAAGATACAAGTAAAGGGAGCTTAGCTTGATATAACCTTCATGAAATAGTACTTCAAGACCAGCCGACTAAAACTTTGATTGCGATATATGCCACAGAATTGAGGTACCCTAAAAATAAAAAGCAGTTTGGGAATTGGAATAAACATTAATCACTCAAACGAAAAAAAGTGCTAAGAAACTTCAAGTACTTACCAATGACACTTTTGAGGCCTTTGTTTTATAACCATTACTTACAATCAACCAATCTATGACGGCAATAAAAATAAAGAGAGTCTAAGTAAGCTACTGACTGGTTCTTTCTCTGTACATATTTTTAGCCTTTCTAGAAAAATAAATCAATTGTAACTCCAAAAATGGTTATTCGAAGAAAGAAGAAGAAAAAAAAATTGTAATACGGATCTCCAGATTATTCTGAAAATGAACGTCACTTTTATATCACTGAGATGATTAAACTAAGTTAGCGCTGAATGCCAGATCAAACAGATTAAAACATCTAGCACTTAGTGAATTAGTGACTGAATCTTCAGAAGAAAATGTAACAGAAGTCTTAGCTCCTTTTCAAAGACCATCAAACCTCACTTAAGTCAGCCAGAAGGGCCTCGTCTTGTGTGATGCCGGAGATGAAGTCCACCTTGTTGTACCATCCCTTCTTCAGTAGAATGGCGGGATGGTCTGGCAGGAATTTGCCGTCGACGCGTGGCAACATTACTTGGGGGTCAGTGTTGAATATCTGGAAAAGTCAATTGTTTTCATTTTCCAAGTTCATTGTGGGAAATGTACAAGATGTACAGATAAAAATGAAGATTTCAACGAGAAGTGTCGGTTACATCTCTCGTTTTGTGAAGGAATTCATTCTCAGTTCAACTTTTGTCTACATATACCCGTCTTCTAATTTGTATTTACCCTTTTGTAGGAGAAGTCTACGGATGATGATGGTGAAGACATGGATATAATTGATGACTGGCGTTGCCTTGTGGCGATGACGATGGCAGTGATGACACAACTGCTACTAATAATAATAATGACAATAATACGAATACTAACATTAACACACTAACGGACTAATTATGTTATAATATATGATAATATTACAATGAGATATGATAATGATACAATACAAAAAAACTATATTGATATAACAATAATTACAATGATGATATATCATCACTATTACTACTACGTGACTAGTCTCACTACTGATCATTAGAAAGGCACCCAGAGCACAGTCCTCTGCCAAATCAAGTCTCAACCTCTCGGCATGTGAAATCTACTTCATTTAACCCCAAAACCGTAATCCAGACGCTACCCGTAGATACGAGAGTTGATATCCTTCAGCATGGGTGTCACCCTCTTGACACGAGCTGCACACAAGTTGGTGTTCTCGAAGACGCTAACCGAGTGATCCTTAATGGTCTCATCTGCCCAGACACCGCTAAATTCTAGTTAAATACTCCCAGGGCCACAGAAACTCCAGTCATAAAGATTCCTCAAGATTGCTTAGTAACTGTTTACGTAATCGTCTTTCTTCCTTGTCACTCTTTAATGCAGTTATGTTCTTACTCTCTAACCTAAAATCTACTCATAATCTAGCCGTATGAAAATATATTCCTACTTAAACATCCACTCTTTACCACAAGTCTACCCTAAAATCTACTCAAAAGTGCAGAGAAATGCGCGTACACAAATTTTGACCGGCACATTTTTTTTTTTTTTTTTTTTATGTGGCTGAGTTTCATTTTATGTATTTATCTGTCATATCAGTACCGAACTATTTCTAGTCTATTTTATGAGCGAGACCAATAAATTTCCATTCCAGTCAGCCAGTAACCTTCGCGTCATACTTCTCACCAATTAATCAACCAGCGAACCAAAAAGGAATACATAAACCGGACCTCGCCCAACGCCACGCAATCACTAACTATAACAACTACTGCTACCTCTTCTAATACTAGTGCTACTACTACTGCTAATGCAAATGCTTCTACTATTATGACCATGATCGGAACATTGAAAATGAAAGTACAACCATGGTGCTCCAAAATATACCACGGTAGATGACAAAAATTACATCACTGGCACTGAGACTATCTGTAATTCCATTGTTAAGTTGTGATACTTTCACTACGTGGATTCAAGTCTTATAGGCAAATATACAAAAAGCAAGATCAATGTAAGATGTTCAGTTCTTGATGTTAGATTCGCTGAAAGATAGCTTTTCAATATTTCTCATAATTGAAAAAATACCTAATGTCTCCACAGAACAGACGTACCTTTATGCTTTTGTTTTAGAGAAAATGCTATAAAATTTCAGACTTACAAAGAAATCTTCCTGAGCTAAAGTTAGTTCTTGATGAGAGACATTTCTCAAGCAGGCGACAAGCGCTGAGCTGTTCAGAGGATGCAGATCACCCGGTCTTGAACAGCTGAACAGCTGATCGATCTTCGCGGACACTTGTTTGTGGTCTTCCCTCAATGTCCACGGACACAGTGCCATTCCTGATTGCATGATAGCTCGACTGAACAGTCCTGGTGAACATCAAACTGGATATTAGAGAATGTGGATATACAAGTCAATCATCCTATTAAATCTAGTTTGCCTAGTAATGGCAAATGTACTTCATAGCCACTTCAACAGGAATCGTATTAAAACTGCTACATGGTAGAAAATGAGTTTAGCGAAAAACGAGACGTGTCACGGGGTTTTCACTCACCCGTTTGAATACGGTAGAATGCGCTGCCATTCATCCATGTTATGTTATGTATCCGCACAGTACTTACCGGAAGACATTGGTGACAGGATATGGAAATGCACTGACGCTGCCCCGGAACTCTCTCCGAAGATGGTGACCTTCCCTGGATCGCCGCCGAGGTCATGGATGTTGTCTTGTACCCACAGAAGAGCCACCCTTTGGTCTTTTAGTCCTAGGTTGCCAGGGAGCTCACTGTCTTCGGTTGATAAGAACCCTGCAAGTTCACAGTTGCTTCAGTAACACAAATCATTACTATTTTTCAATGTGAATCTTCTAAGTAGAACACCAGATGGCTAATGCCTACATAGGCCATGGCAAACGTATTCTAGAACCTTCTCAATAGGCACCAACCCAGTGTGGCCAAGCGGTACTGTATGACCACGAGGACCACATCCTTAGTGAGGAGCGGAAGGGGGCTGAAGGATTCAGCGCCTCCGTTCGTGAATCCGCCGCCATGAATCCACACCATAACAGGCAAGTCCGCCCGGTGTGGCTGGAAAGTGATCACACAGGCAGTTAAATTAGGTATGGGAGTGGGCAGTGATACCAGATCAATTTTCATTGGTCTTCTTTCATACTAATTACATGAAATGTTCTATTGAATTTCAATCAGCTGGGCACGCGTGGCGT
>BOPN01008159.1:0-7500 GCA_017312705.2 Penaeus japonicus | reverse complement strand
TGAGTAAATCTTACTTGGAGATCTACATCACTAGTCCTAACAAAATTGATACCTTATGATATGTACTATCCATTTATGGTATAAAGGTGAAAAATCCTTCTGTAAATGATTTATTGTTCTTTATTTTCAACACACCTGCAAGTCTGCATTTGGGCATGAGCCACACTGATGCATCCGCGGCGCTCTGGCAAATGCAACTAGATACTCCATATCCCTCAGTATAGAGCTTACAGACCCCCTTGATTTTTATCATTAACCCATTTGCGCCAGATGATGTGCTGATTCGTTTTGTGGGGTGAGCGAGTGGACAGCCCAGCCTCGCGGCTAGAGCGCCCGAGAATCTCAAGGCGTTAGGCCTATGCGTTGTGACCATTTAGAGCCGGAATCGCCCCGGCGTGAATGGGTTAAATATGGAACCAGTTCAAGCTATATCCTCCCACTTGATGTTTATAATTGCATTTGTATTTTAATCCACCAAGGTAATGGTAATGCATTGTATTGAAATATGATTTTGTTTCAGTTTTAGTGCTGCCAGAGTGACACAAAGATGCGTGCTGCCTGCGTGATCTGTGGAGATCTCTTCATCCACACAGATGACATCTCTGCAACTCCCTGTGGACACACCTTCCACTCTGTGTGTCTGATACAGTGGATTGAAAGGTATAGTGTGAAATTGAATTTTTCTGACATTTCAATTTTTTTGCTCTTTGATTTCTTTTAGTGTTGAAGGAAGTAAAGTTTCCAGTATATCTTTATTTTAATATATTAGGTGATCTTTCTTCTCTTGGAGGTTTGAGTGTTTATCTGTATTACTTGATCCTTGTCATTTTATGTAATATTATAGAATGTCCGTATTGGATTGCTGCTGTTGAAATGTGAAAAACAAACCTTTTGATAAAAGGTGAAGGACGTTGAGTCTTTTGGTTCAAGATTTTCACTAATATTAACCCACTCAGAACAAATGTCAAATCACGCCTTTATGCCAAAGACACCCTATTGTCAATGGGTTAATGTGTGGCTCATTAAAGTATAGGAGTAAAACTCAAACAGACATAATGTAATTCATCAATATTATCATTATCATTATCCTCTTTTTCAGGTCCAAATCGTGTCCACAATGCCGCCACAAAGCTACAGAGAAGAGCCTGGTAAAGTTGTATTTTGATTCAGGAGGAAATGACAATTCACAAGTTGATCCTGACACATTGCAACACCAGATTGACAGCCTTAAGGTACAATATATTTTTTGTTTTATATATATATATATATATATATATATATATATATATATATATATATATATATATATATTATATTTACATATATATATATATACATATATACATATATACATATATATATATATATATATATATATATATACATATATATAATATACATATATATATATATATATATATATATATATATATATATATATATATATATATATATATATATATATTATATATATATATGTTATATATATATATATATATATATATATATATATATATATATATATATATATATATATATATAATATACATATATATATAATATATATATATATATATATATATATATATATATATATATATATATATATATATATATATATATATATATATATATATATACATATATACATAAGTACATATATACATATATATACATATATATACATTTATACACACACACACATATATATATATATATATATATATATATATATATATATATATATATATATATATATATATATATATATATATATATATATATATATATAAAATATAATTTTCATTATGTTAAGGTTTCAGTAGATGTTGGTGAATATATTAATGCAATAGATATTGTTTTACCACAAAGCCATTTATAACATGTGTAAGTAGTACATTTACCATTGAGTTGATAATTTAGTTATCATGTAGATATCTTTAATTAAATTCTTCTTTCCATACATAACTTGCTTCTTTTTTTTTTTCCAGTTCCAAGTTCGTTTGAAAGAACAAGAAATGAAAAACTTTAAAGAAAGTACACAAACTTTGACCAAGCAGAATAAAGGCCTCAAGTAAGTATAGTTCACAGTGTAAGGTTATTTTAAGAGAAATTACTAAATACCATGTGTTGCACATTTTTGTACAAAATTTTGACCTAAATTTTTCTTGCAAGTTACTGATGATTAAAATTTGAGTTATTCTAGGGTCCAACATCTGCTAATTTTCTTTAAGGTAGTAGTTAAGACTATGTACTATTTAGTTGAGAAGAGATAGCTTTTCAATAAAAGTGTAAGTGCTTTCTCATCTGATCATCATAACTGAACTTTTACCGTGGCGGTCGGATTGCCTGTAGGCGCTCCAGTTGCCAGGGGGCTAATGACAGGCATAGCCGTCTAACCAGCCCGGCGGCTGTCGTCTCTGGGCCCTGCCTGAGGAAGCGAGTGTGCTCGCATTCCATCAGGTAGTGCTCTAATTTGGCGTCCGGCGCGCCACAATACTCACAGCGATATTTTCTCCCTGTAACTGAGACCACAGGTGGATGCCTTTGGTATGAATCCCTCTATGTATTCATAATCTCCCATAGCAGCTCTTGGAGAAGCTGACAATTGTTGCTTAGTTCATGATGAAATGCTATTTGGAACAAAACTTGACTGTTGTTGATAACCATCTGCAGTGAGTAAATGCATTAGGTACAGAAACAGCACAACTGATAATGCATTTTTACAATATGAGTGACTATTCTATAAATTCCAAAGCTTAGGCCCTCAACTGGTATTACACAATTGTTACAGTGCTCAGTTTGAATGGGAAGGAGAACACAGCCCCATTCACTTTCCTTGGATGTGTTCTTGTATTATGGTAACAAAGAGCTTGAAGCTAGCTCTGTCATTTATATTTCCATGATGTACTTCAATCCCTTTTCCTCTGTTGGAACCAGTTCCAAAATTGTCTGCTGAATGTAAAGTCCAAGTTTCTTGATTATATTAATTTGTTATCCATGCAAGGTGCACAATTAAGATAAGAATAGATGATTATTTTATGAAGAACAAACACATTGTATATTAAGGCATTTGAGAGGAAATTGGCAGATGTTTTAGAATTTTTCATAAAACTTGGTCAATCATTGAATACACAGAGAAGAGTGCAAGACCATCACAAGCCAGCTTCATGCCAAAGACACTACAATTATGGCACTGAAGTCGCAGCTCCAGTTCATGGACCGCATCACAAAGGAAGCACAGAAAGCAAAGGAGGAGGCCAAGAAACTAAGAGAACAGCTCAGAGTGCTTCAAAAGTATGTAGGAAAAGAAGTTGATATTGCATGTTATATTTGATTTGATTTAATTTGATTTTTTCTTCTTTCTTCAAATCAAAGCAAACCTAGTATTGATGTTTAGACCATTCTTTTGCTTTGTGATAAGTGCTTGACACAACTGCCTTTATTAGACATAAACTTTTTTTTTAGTATTAATTTTAAAGATGGATATATACTATAAAAAAAAGATAATCAAATAATTCTTGGCTTCTCAAAGTGTGGAGAGCATAGTTTCAGGCACCAACGATGATGTGGAAGCAATGCTGGTGTCTTACTCAAACAATCCAGACAGCACAAGAGCCCTTGCCACCTTCTGCTCCATACTGAAAAAGTGAGTTTTCCTTCTGTGCAGAGGTATTTCTTCCTGCTTTAATTTGAGAGCTGTGATAGAGTATCTTTGTCCCACTGATATAAGTAGGAATAGATTGCAATTAATTTCGTTTCATTTTTTCATGACAGGGAAATGAACAAGACTGTTGAAGACAAGAGAAGGTTTAGGGATGAAGCAACTTCACTCAGGAACAAGCTGCGAGAGGCTAAACACAGTTACAACATTGCTTCAAATGAGCTGGTAACTATCAGTTTTATCTTTATCCAATCCTACATAGTGACTGATAAGACTAGGGGTGAATGATAGCAGAAAGAATCTTGGGTTTTCAGCCATCATGATTGTCAGTACCCATAGTTTGGTGGATCATGGGTTGTAATTTTATTTAGCCTTGACTGGTGAGACTGCACCTCCGGGTTGACTTTTTACTTCAGTCTTTGTTATACCCTTATTATCTGAAGTGTTTTTTTAAATCTTTACATATTGTACTTGTCCCTTTGTCTGGTGATGTTGAATCCAATTCCAAACCTATTAGATACTATTCAGGCTTTTGTCATATACTTTATTTCAACATCCGTGGCCTTCATGCTAACCTAAGGGATATTGGAGTTGTCTCATCTAAATAAGACATCATAATTTGTTCTGAAACACATGTTTCTGATAGAAGAAATATCAATGAAGTTCTCATTGCAAACCTAAAATCATCAGGTGGCCATACAGAGTTGGATCATCATAATGTTGATAATGCTTGTGCGCAGATCTTGTTTTAACCCATTAATGACGGGGCTGTTTTGGCTCTACATGGTTGTAATGCCGGGATATTACTAGCACATTAGCCTAACGCCTTGGCCGCACTGGCCGCAACCGAGCACTGTACACCCGATCACTGGCGCACCGGCCATGACCCTGAAACCACTTGATGTGGTATCTTGTCACCCGTCGTTAACGGGTTAAAAAACACGAACACAGTTCCAAGGGTTTTCTTTTGCCTTTTGCTTTAAATAATGGGAAACTCATTTCCATTAAGCTTTGAAGTCACTATCTATACTGACACAGAATCACAAGACACCTGCAGGTCAGATTCAAATAATTTATGGTGACTCAAACTCAGTTCTGAGGAGGAAAGAGAGGACAAAGAATATAAAGTAAGATGGAGAAATGAAGAGGAAAGAGAAAGATTATTATTATTATATAAGCTACCAATGCTTCTCAAAAGGGTGCGAGTACAAGATGGTAAATACAACATATAAAAGCACAAAATACCAAGTACCAACAGAAAAACACTATTAAGCGGGACTGAGGAAAAACACTTATAATCAAACATCACAACTGGGTAAAAAATATGTGGTAATCTTTTTACTGACAAGAAAAAGGTTAAAAATACTAGATGAGAAAAAAAGAAAAATAACTTAAAAATTAAAGGAATAAAAGGATTTACGAAAATTAGTAAAATATACTATCCTTTAAAAAATCAGGATTGGTCCATCAAAAAAAAAAAAATAAAATCTTTGCCTCACTCTTAACTTCTGTCTAGTTTTTTTTTTTTTTTTCTTTTTTCTTTTCATTTCTATTGCACGTTTTTTTTGTTTTTTTTATGATTATATTTTGTTTTATTTTAGTAGTCATTTCAAGTGCTTTTGAGTTGTTTGGGGATGCTCTTTTATGATTGTTTATTTTATTTTTGACATTTATCATATCCCAAATAGCTTTGCTAATTATATTATATAGTGTCAGCATAACTTCCAAATTGCACAACATCCATTTCACAGAACATATGGACATTAAACAATGTGTGACTGATCCATGAAAAGTTCCACTTATTTTATACTTTCTTCACTTAACATTTTAATTTATAAAAGTTCTTATACTTGCTTTCAGACTTCTTTGCAGCAGACAAACAAGAACCTCCAAGATGATGTTATGTCTCTTGAAAAGGAAAATAAGAGCCTGACAAAGAAGATGGAGGCGCTGCAAGATGCCATTGCATCTCCTTCAGGTATGAACCTCAGGAGGAGATGCAAATTATGGTCATAGTTATTTTTTAGACATTCTTATGAAATATTTTCTTTGGTGGTATAAATTTCCAGTAATTTTTGTGGCTCAAGAATGTTTAATATTTGCAAATATGTGATATGGTTAGGACTAGTACTATTAGGCTAACCTATGGCTTGGCTGTAATGCAGCCAAATAAAGGCTAATGTATGTATATAAAATCAATATCTATGGGAACATGGTTTACCAATTATTACAACTGCTTTGATCATGATCCCGAAACTTCCTCTAAGGATAGTATATTTTACATAACTTTTTGTGATCAGTACTGCACTGATTGCAAAAAGTCATGCTGAAAAAAACTCTTATAAAAGTACTGCCAGTATTTTCAACAGTACTTTTCTATCTCTTGTGATTGTGAGAGTTAGATTGAGAGTGAGTTAGAAAGAGAGAAAGAGAGTAAGAGAAAGGGTGGGAGTGAGGTAGGTAGGCCAACAGCTAGAGGCACTGCTGGTAGCTGTGTTGCCCTTTCCCCCTACTGCAATCAGTATGATATGGTATATGATATCCCATCTGTTTAGGATTTCAATGATTGTTTTCTATGAATATATGACTATCTGAAGTGAAAAAAGAATATTTTATACATTTTTCTCCTTGTTTCTTATTAGGAGATGTTAAGAATAGTGCATTGCACCGCTTGATAGCAGAGAGCCCAGCGCCTGCAGACTTGAAAAGGCCTCGTTTATCCAGCCCAAACGATGAGGATTTGCTGGTCACACCTGAAGTAAGTGGGTCTTAAATTATAATCTACTGTTACAAGGATGAGGATCAAATGAGACATTATAAAAAAAATATGGTTTACTAAACAAAAACAGATTATCAAGTGAGATTCGGATGTGCTTTTGTGAGAATAAGTTATATATGAATTTGAGAATAAAAGGAATAAGGTAACCCTATGGTGGTGCAATAAGGTATTGCTGTAAAAGCCAAAAGGCAGAGGGAGAAAACTGTAACATGTTAATTATGATTTTCAGGTGGTGCGTAAAATGTCACGCTCTGAGCAAGTGACGCCACCTGATGATAGCAGCGAAATTATGTGCAGTCAGGCCTCCACAACACCTCCAATGAAAGCGTCACCTTCTAAGTCTAAAGTAAGTAGTAGATTTATCATATTGCAAACTTGCAATATGATAAATGTTTTGTCTGATAGGGTTTTAACCTATGACATGTTGTATGATTGTGTGTTTTTTTTTTTTTACAAAAATTATATGGGTTCTCAAATGAAACAAAGTTTATATTTGTTTTGCTTGACTAAAGTACTTAGATATAGTGCTCAAAGAAATTATTATTCTTTTTTTTTTTTTTTTTTTTTTAGAAATAGGAGTACAAAATTATGCATATTTTTTGTTGTTGAAAAACACAACCAAAATAAGTTAATTGCTCTTTTGAATGGCAGTTACTTTACAAAATATATAGCGTATGATGAAATGTCAAGAAAAACAATAATTAACAACTGGTTTATTATTGTATTTTGTAATATAAAGGATATAGAAAATATTGACTCATAAAAAGAATATTAAACATCCTGAAAACAACCCCAAGAAATATAAAAGATGAAATTTGTCTCGAATCAACACCTAACTCAGACTGGGCTGGCTGTTTACTCTGTGCATTGTTCACTGAGGCAAAAGACACACTCACTCACACTAACATCACACTCACACTAACATCACACTCACACTAACATCACACTCACACTCACACACACACACACACACACACACACACACACACGCACACACACACACACACACACACACACACACACACACACAAACATATATATATATATATATATATAT
>BOPN01008158.1:32305-37305 GCA_017312705.2 Penaeus japonicus | reverse complement strand
GAGAGAGAGAGAGAGAGAGAGAAAGAGAGAGAGTGAGCAAGTGAGCGAAAGGGACACATAGAGAGAAATATAAATAGAAAGAGAGAGACACACACCGAGAAAGAAAGAAAAATATGCATATAAAGAAAAGTGAAAAGAATAAAGAATGGATAAAAAAAAAAAAAAAAAAAAATCAGAGACGGGATAAATGATACAACTAAACAATAATTCCCCCCCCCCCCGCCCCCCCCCACACACACGAATAAAAAAAACGAAAATAAAATAAAATAAAGTACGGAAAGCGCACAGACAGAACCGGGAAATGAATCTACTTAAATAAGACTAATGAAGGGAGGGAGAAGAAGGGGGGAGATCAGGGAGAGGGAAAGAGGAGAGCAGTGGGGGGGGGGGAAGAACAGGAGGAGGGGAAATGAGTAAGAGGAGAGAGGAGGAGAAGGCGGAGAGAGGAAGAGTCAGAAAGAGAGAGAGAAAAAGGGGAGGAGGGGAAGGGTAGAAGGGGATGGGGGTGAGGAAGAGAGGGTGAAGAGGGGGGGAGGAGGGAAATGGGAAAAGAGAGAGGAGGAGAGAAGGGGGAAGGGAGAAGGGGAAGAAGAGAGGGAGAGCAATGTGGAGGTAGAAGAGAAAATGAGAAGGTGAAGGATGAGGAGGGAGGATGAAGGATGGAAGTAAGAGGATGAAGAAGGAGAAAGAGGCGAAGGAGGGAGGAGAGAGAGAAAGAAGAGGAGGAGAGACAGTGGTAATAAAAAGGAAGAGGATAAAAAGGAAGAATACAGGGGGAAGGAACAGAGAAGAAAAGAAAGGATAGAATGAGAGAGAAAGAGAAGAGGAGGGGAGGAGGAGTAGGAAAGAAAGGGAGGGGGCACATATCCCTCCACCCCCCCTCCCCCTAGGCTAAACTACGTAACTATTTAGAGTGTCTTTGCCCCAGTGGCCGATGTCGTTAGCGAATTTCTGCTTAACTAAATGACTAACAACTTACCACCTTGACGAGGCACTTGACAGCTTGACTGACATACTATTAAACTAACTGCTTAACTGTTTGGTCGTAAATGGCTAGCTGACAGACAAACTATTTATTCTATCTCTCAATACTGCAACAAATTATGAGGGACACCGCCATTGCAACGAATTATTGCAATTCTGTTGAGAAAGAGTCGTTGAAAGAAAGAATACGACATAAAACGGAAAAAAATCTAATAATTTATTATGGAATATGCGAAGCGGGCATGAATAAATCAAGGATAGGGTAATGAGGAGTGATAAACCACCTACTGAAAATAAACGAATGAATTAAAAATAAAAATAAAAAACGAAGAAAAAAAAAAAAAAAAAAAAAAAAAAAAAGCTTTCCTGTGACCCGTGCCAACTCACTTCAGCGCTAAAGAACTCTTAACCCAGCGGCCTCCCAACTAAGGGGCGAAGCTAATGGCCGTAATGGTTTCTCTTAAATGGTTGCAAATACCTCAATATTTGTTCCTAATTAGAGTCAAGTTTCTGAAGTTTAGGGATGGCAGTAAACAAGCTCTCCGATGCAAGGGATTGAGAGCTTTATGGCGAGGGTTCTTAAGGTTGAGAATCAAGAAGGAAAATGGCGGCCTCCGTGGCATTTTCTCGCCGTCAATTTGGCGCGAAGAAGCGTGGTTTTATGTATCAATGCCTCTCACCGAAACCAATGAGTTGACTTTGGCTCGAGCTTGCCATTCACTTCGCCGGCTGTCAGAACCTTGCCAAATCTTCGCCAGAGAGAGGAGGCCAACAGGCTTGTGGGAGAGAAAGAGGAAAAAATAAGAGGAGATATTAGAGATTAAGCCTTTAACCGCTTTTAAAATAAACATGTCTTTATCACTTTCATACTCCTCCCCTCTCCCCCCTCCTTTCCTCTCCTTTATCGGACTCGCTTAAATCTTCATCTTAAGTTGTCACTAACGACCAAATCATTTTACCGAAACTCTTTCAAGTGTTGGCATCAAAAAAGAGCCACCATGAAGGACTAATATCCCAGCATCGTTTGCAAATCAAACCGAAGTCGCGATCTCAATTAGGGAAACGGACGCCGCGATTAGCTGACAGTAAGACTCACTCGTTTCTCTCTCTTTTTTCCTTCATTTTTCTTTTTGTTTTTCTTCTTCGGACTCATACTTTATTTACCCCCCACTAATTGGACTTTTTCAGCGTCATACATCAGCTACTCGAGACAATGCAGAACGCAGTGTCGCCTTACGAAAAAAAAGAAGACGAAAAATTCCCACAAACTTTAGACCGAAAAATTTACGTCGCAAATATCTTCCAATACAAAATGTATCTCAAACTCATTTTTCTTCTTTTTCTTTTCATCTCCCTCCCCCCCCTAAGAGGACAACAGATCGTCGACTTTTAGATACAGAAAAGATTAAGAAAAAAGTCCAGTAAGATATCAATGAAAACCGCTAACGAAGTGCAAACGAGGACAAACGATAAATTCCTGGAGGTATCCGTGTGCTTGTTAGTCGCTCAACTATGTGGTAATGACTAACATATTTCCACTCTTTACGTGCTTCGGACACATGGCTGCTACGAGTTGGGTAATCATATATATATATATATATATATATATATATATATATATATATATATATATATATATATATATATATATATATATGTATACATATATATAAATATACG
Source organism: Penaeus japonicus (assembly GCA_017312705.2). Classification (NCBI taxonomy): domain Eukaryota; kingdom Metazoa; phylum Arthropoda; class Malacostraca; order Decapoda; family Penaeidae; genus Penaeus; species Penaeus japonicus. The sequence goes on along the minus strand of BOPN01008158.1, from coordinate 34,641 downwards.
TATATACATATATATGTATATACATTATATATATATGTATATATATAATGTATATACATATATATGTATATATGTATATATATGTATATGTATGTATATATATATGCATATGCAAATATACACATGAGTGTGTGTATGCATATATATATGTATATATGTATATACATAGTATGTATAATATATATATGTATATACATAATATGTATAATATATATATACAATTATACATCTTTACATGTATATGTGCATATAAATATAAATGTATATATATCAATCTATGTATGTATATGTATAAATATAGATATCTCGATAGATAGCTAGATAGATAAATGGATAGATACACACACATACATGTATATAAGGTATATATATATATATATCTATGTATATATGTATATATATATATGCATATAGATAGATAAATAGATAGACAGATAAGTGGATAGACGCACACACACACACACATGGAATAAACCCTCCACCACAGCGGCCGGATTCAGTTTTAAATTCCCCAGTAAACAGCACGTCGCGGTCTCCCTTTCGCGCTCACGTCTTTAATCCAGTGGAATCCGCGAGAATCCCCTTACAAAAACGCTCCCAGAAGCCGTCTCTCCATCTGTGAATCCGTGAACCATCTGTCAGACAATCGCCAAATATTGGTAATCAGTTACTTTGTGTTATTTATGTATCATTATTTTTAGCGATGATTATCTTTTTAAGGGGAGAAGGCGAGAAAGAGAGAGAGAGAGAGAGAGGGAGAGAGAGAGAGAGAGAGAGAGAGAGTTGAGACAAAAACAGAGAAAAAGACAAAGACAGAACGAACAAGAAAGAGAGAGAGAAAGAAAGGGAAAGAAAGAGAAACAATTAAACAGAGAACGAGAGAGAGAGAGAGAGAAAGAAAGAAAAAAAAAGAGAAAGTGTAAAACAGAAAACGAGAGAGAAAGAGAGAAAAAAAGAGGGTCTCGGTAAGTATGAAGTTGTACGGCGTCCTGAGGGGAACTAAGTGGTGTTTAGTTGAGGGGAAAGAGACAAGAAGCTGATGTTTAATGAATGAATTAGAGTCGCGCGCTTTCCTGACGGGGGAAAAAAAGAAGGGAGGGGAGAGGGAGGGAAGGGAAGGAGGGGAGCAAAAGTAATGAGGAGAGGGGAAGGGAAAGGGAGAAAGGGGAGAAAAGGGAAGGAGAGGGGGAGGGATGGGAGGAAGGCGAGAAAAGGGAAGGAGAGGGGAGGAAGAGAGGAGAGGGGAAGGGAAGGGAGGAGAGAAGAGGGGAAGAGAGGAGAGAAGAGGGGAAGGGAGGGGAAGAGAAGAGAGAGGAAGGGGCCCCGGCAGGAGGAGGGGGAGAGGGGGGAAAGAGAAGAAGAGGAGAGGAGAAGAAAAGAAAGGGAATGGAGGAGGGGGAAAATGAGGAGACAAGAGAGGAAAAGGCGAGAGGGAAAATGAGGGGAGAAGGGAGAGGGTAAGAGATGCGATTTAAATAAAGAGAGAGAGAAAGAGAGAGAGAGAGGGAAGGGGGAAAAGAGGAAAAGGGAGGAGGTAAGGAAGAGAAGAGAGAAGAAAAGTAAGGATAATGTAAGAGAGAAAAGAAAAGAAAAGAAAAAACATAAGAAAAGTGAGAAATGATGCGAGAATAAGTGAAGAGAACAGAGGGGAAAGGGAGGGGGAGGAAAATGAGGTGCAAAAAGAGAGGGATGAAGAGGAAAAAGGTGGTGAAGAGGTGTAACGGAGGGGAAAAGGGGCTACCAAAGAGGGGAAAAGCAAGAGGAAATACGATAACTTGTTCTAAGGAGACTTACTGAAGCACGGAGATGGAGAGAAGGAAATGAAAAGAGAGAGAGAGAGAGAGAGAGAGAGAGAGAGAGAGAGAGAGAGAGAGAGAGAGAGAGAGAGAGAGAGAGAGAGAGAGAGAGAAAGAGGGAGGGAGGGAGATGAAAATAAAGAGATTAAAAGAGAGAGAGAAAGAGAGGGAGATAAATGAATAGCTAAATAAATAGATAGGAAGAGAGGGAGAGAGAGAAAGAGAGAGATAAATGAACAGCTAAATAGATAGACAGGAAAAGAGAGAGAGAAACAGACAGACAGAGACAGACAGACAGAGACAGAGAGACGCAAACGGAGAGACAGAGTAAGTTAAAAAGAAAAAGAAGCAGAAAGAGAGGGTTGAGGAAGAAACAAAAAGGGGGGGGGAGGGTGAGGAGGCGGTAAGCCAGTAACCAACTAAGGAAGCCAGCGAGAAGTCAGTGATGCTGTGTTGCAATTTTAAGGTGTGCATCACACTTACTACTACTACTATTACTACGCTACTGCTACTGCTCTTGTTATTATCATTGTTGTCATT
>BOPN01008158.1:0-7500 GCA_017312705.2 Penaeus japonicus | reverse complement strand
TTGCGTCATCATTGTTTATGTTTAGGAGAGCACGTGGTTGGTGTTTTCGTTGTGGTTTGGGAGGTGGTATGCGTTTGTGTTATTATTGTTTTGATGTTGTTGTTGTTGTGGGTTTGATTCTTGTTGTGGTTTTGGAAGGTATGGTGATTGAACAGTCATTGTTTATGAGTAATATGAGTATGAGTTTTTATTCATTTATTTTTTTATTGTGGTTTATGAGAGATACGAAGTGATTGAATTATCATTGTTTATGGGTATTAAAGCACGTGGTTATTATTGTGGTTTATATGGCTAGTAATTGCGTCATCAGTGTCCATGAATTTAAAACACTTACTTGTCGGTGCAGTATTGCAAAAGGAAGTGACTGTAATTTCCAACTAGTAAAAGCTGAGTCGATGATAGATATTTTGATTTGCTGTAGTTTCTAATAGCGTTAATTATCGCGTAATTAATGAACCTCTCATAATTTAGGTTGGTAGGCGGTGTTAACTGATGACTTAAAGTGGTCAAAGAGGTCTTAAAGTATAGAATAAAGACTAGTATTATAAACCCACGAGGATCCTCCGCTCTTTCTCTCTCCCTCTCTCTCTCTCTCTATCTCTCTCTTGCTTCCTTGCTCTCTCTCTCTCTCTCTTACTTCCTTGCTCTCTCTCTCTCTCTCTCTCTCTCTCTCTCTCTCTTTCTCTCTCTCCCTCTATCACTCCTCTCTCTCTCTCTCTTTCTCTCTTTTTCTTACTTCCTTGCTCTCTCTCTCTCCTTCTTTCTCTCTCTCCCTCTATCACTCCTCTCTCTCTCTATCTCTCCCTCTCCCACTCTCTTTATCTATCTCTCCCTCTCTTTCTATCTCTCCTTCCCTCTCTATCTATCTCTCCCTCTCTCTCTCTTTCGCTCAGCCCCCCACCTCTCTATCTCCGTTTCCCCAACTCTCTCTTTATTTCTCCTCACCATACTCATCCCACTACACTCAGAATATCTACCAATTATAAACAATTGCAAACCATGCAACACTACATTGCAACATACCTAGATGTTCTCAGTTCATGGATGAAGTGTATTCGTTACAGGAGGACTTTTGACAGCAAGTGCCATTCACACGAGGCAGCATAGATGACACAGGGGGGGGGGGTTAAATTGTGTCTAATTGTCTCATTTTTATAGTGTGTATACTTTTAAAGATATAATCATGCTTGTAAGATTGATGTCTGTACTATTCATTACTCTTTCTATTACTTTGTATTAATGTTGCAATTTTTCCTCAAGAGTTATTTACGTTATGATAATCAAGGCTATTGACAATGCTACCAATACTATTGCTGTTACTATTACTATTACTACTACTATCAGTATTACTACTTCTGCCACCACTACTACTAATACGTGTAAACATTCACATGAATCCACATAACTTTAAGAATAAGGGTGATAGTGATCGTGATGATGATGATGATTGAGGGTAATGATGATGGTGATGATTATGATGATAATGATGATGATGATGATGATGATGATGATGGTGGTGGTGATGATGATGACATACAAACTCCTTCAATTTTCTATAATTTTCTCTTTCTCTCTCCTTTTCACTATCTACTTCTTCCTTCTCTGATATCCTATGACGTCATCAGTCGAAGATGACGTCATCTCTTAGGAAATCCTTCGGGAAAGCACGCTCGGAATCCTTCGCTTCTTGGGCCCCTCCTCCTGTCTCCTCATCCCCCCCCCTTACCCCCCTCCTCCTCCCACCCCATCTTTTATTTTATTTTATTTTATTTGTTTGTAAATAGCTTTATTGATCTATTTTTTCGTGTCTTTCTTTATTTTTCTATCTGTTTACTTATTTATCTATTTATCCATCTATCTATCTATCTATTTATATAACTATTTATCTATCTATGTATTTATTTATCTATTTCTCTATCTACTTATTTATCTATTCATCTATCTATCTATTTATTTAACTATTTATCTATTATCTGTTAATTTATCTGTTTATATATTTGGTACCTCTCTATGTCTCCTTGCGGTACCTTTCCTTTCCAAGCTTTTTGGTGTACAGTCTAACTCGTCTTCCTTCCCCTTTCCCCTTCTCTCTCAACCCTCGCCCCCCTCCCCTCCCCTCCTTCCCCTCTTCCCCACTCCCCTCCCACTATTTCTCTTCTTCGTCCTCCTCCTCCCTTCCCCTTACACTCCTTCCCCTCTTCCTCCCTCTCCTCCTCTTCTTTCCCACTCCACTCCCACTATTTCTCCTCTTCGTCCTCCTCCTCCCTTTCCCTTCCACTCTTTCCCACTCCACCTTTTCTCCCTCTCACATCCCTCCCCCATCACATCCATTCTTTCCTTTCTCCCCTTCCCCTTTCACCTTCTTACCACCCCCTCCTCCTCCTTCCCATCCGGACGCCCACCCCCTTCCATATCCTCAACCCAGACCACTTTTGCCCCCTCCCCCCCCTAACAAGCGACCTCCCCCTCCCCGACCCATCATTCATTCCCCCACCCTAACCCCCTCCCCTAACGCTCCCCTTCCCTCCCTCTCCCTCCCCACCCCTACCCCCTCCCCTTCCCTCCCTCTTCCTCCCCACCTTTCAACCTTCCCCTCCTTGCCCCCTCCCCCTAACAAGCGACTCCCCCCTCCCCAACCCATCATTCATTCCCCCACTAACCCCCTCCCCTCCCCACCCCCTACCCTTCCCTCCTCTTCCTCCCACCCCTTCCCTCCCCCCCTTCCTCCCCACCTTTCAACCTTCCCCTCCTTGCCCCTCCCCCTCCCCAACCCATCATTCATTCCCCCACCCCTAACCCCCCCCCTTTCCTCCCTCTTCCTCCCCATCATTCAACCTTCCCCTCCTCCTCCCTCCACCCCACCCCCTCCACCCCAACGCGTCACCAGTCTGGGTCAGTTTATGAATGTTGGAATGCCTCTTTAATTGACACTTTAAGACGGATAATCAAGCTCTTGCATTTAATTGGCAAGTCTGATTAGCTATTCGTCTGCTGTAAATTATGATCGATTCCTCCTTTCCTTTCCTCTCACTCTTTCTCTCTTTCTGTCTCTCTCTCTCTCTTTCTTACTCTTTCTCTCTTTCTGTCTCTCTCTCTTACTCTTTCTCTCTTTCTGTCTCTCTCTTTCTTTCCTACTCTTTCTCTCTTTCTGTCTCTCTCTCTCTTTCTTACTCTTTCTCTCTTTCTGTCTCTCTCTCTCTTTCTTACTCTTTCTCTCTCTCTCTTTCTTACTCTTTCTCTCTTTCTGTCTCTCTCTCTTTCTTACTCTTTCTCTCTTTCTGTCTCTCTCTCTTTCTTACTCTTTCTCTCTTTCTGTCTCTCTCTTTCTTACTCTCTCTCTCTCTCTCTTTCTTACTCTCTCTCTCTCTTCCTTTTCTTTTATGCAATGGGGGTTTGGGTGGGTGGAGGTGAGGGAGGGAGGAAGGAGAGAGGAAGAGGGAGGGGCGTAAGGATAAGGTGTAGGGAGAGATGGGAAGGGGGAGGGGTAGGAGAGGAGTAAATGGAGAAGAGAAGGAGAAGAGGTTGGGGCATATGAAGGCAAGGGGTGGGGGGAGTGGGTGGTAAGGGAGGAGGAAATAGAGGAGTAGGGGGGGGGGACAGAGTGAAGGGGAGAGGGAGAAGATGCTCGCGCGCTCTATATTTGTTTGTGTACTTATATATCTATGATAAACACACACACACACACACGCACAAACATTCATATATCTATATCAATCAATCTATCTATCTATCTCTCTCAGGGGGGGGGACTCAATTCCCATTTTAACTAATCAGCCAATTATAGCGCCCACACATTCCGTCCCATCGCCAGCCTCAACGGGCAAAATTCCCTCAGTCAATAGCAACACCACTAAGTCATGTCAACGCACATCAGCTGCTGCTAATTGTAATTCTTATTCTTTTATTCATAGGTTTCGTCTTTTTGTTATCGTTAGTTAGCTTTTTTTTTTCTTTCTTTCTTTTTTAATCTACTTTTTTTTTGTTTGGTTGTTTTATTTTGTTAAGTCTACGGAGAGAGAGAGAGAGGGAGGGAGAGAGAAAGAGGTAGGGGGGTGGGGGGAGAGGAGAGAGGGGAGAGAGAGAGAGAGAGAGAGAGAGAGAGAGAGAGAGAGAGAGAGAGAGGAGAGAGATTAAACAAAAAGAGATCATATATTTATCATAACAGCAACAATTCCAGTAATAATTCCATAAACATAAATGGCGACAATAGTAATGGTAATAGTCATGGTACCATTAGTAGTGTGATCAGTTAAATAACATGAATTATAATGATAACAGCAGTTTTAGTAGCACTATCAGAAGTAACAATAGTAGTAATAGTACAGTGGTAGCAGTAGTAGTAATAACAATTTTATTAGTAATTAGTAATAATACAAAAGTAGCAGTGACTGTAACATTACCAGCAGAAGCAATGGTAGGACATGTAGTACCACCATACAAAGATAGAAAAAAAAGAATCCATCACTATACTCGACCACCAGTAATAGGTAGCAGATCCCTTAGAGAGAAATAAAGCAACAAACAAACACGGATTCCTTCAGTCTATCTCCGACCTCCATGGCCGCGCCGCGTGAAAGAGCTTCAATTTTTCACAACCGCCTACCTTCTCGCTGAACAAACAGGCCGTAATTTGTTCATATTACCCTCAAGCACAGGCCTACCAACTCCTCGTAGATCATTTGATTAATGGCTGAATGTAGGGCCAACAAAGGCAAATATTTCCTTCAGGATAATAGGTACTTGAGATAAATATGCTGTGACGAATCTTCGGGTCTTTGAGTGTTCGAGGCGGCGGGGTCGGGGCGGCGGGTCTCTCGGCCGAACAGCTGGTTTCGCCGAAGGAAACTTTCTCTCTTTTCGTTCGTTCGTTTTTTTCGTTTTTATTTATTTATTCAATTTTTTTTTTACTTTGGCTTTTTATTTATTTTGCTTCACTTGAATATCGATTTTTTTTCTTGTTCTGTGTTTTCGATTTTTTTTTAAATCTTAGTTTTCACGTAGCGTTTGGTTCTGACATGCTTTATATATAATCTATTTTCGACTGAAATTGACACTATAATATCAAATCATGACCAAAAATAATTGAATAAACAAATGAACACATAAAACGACGAAACCACAATTTGATAACAACACAAACACAAACTAAATACACAAATACACCAAAAAGAAACAGAAATAAAGAGAAAATAACAATTCGAGAAAAGGAAAATAGAAAACGCGTTCAAAACCTCGAACGAAAAAAATGGCGCGGTTTCGGAGACCGCGGGAACGAGCGAGAATGAGAGAGAGAGAGCGCGGGTCCAACAATACTTTGAAGCTGTCACAGAGAATAGATTATTTGCTCTTTTGACAACGGCGCATAGGGTCGCTCCATTCATTATCTGCTATTATGAGCGCCTATCTATTACTCATTGTGATGTAAGGTCGCAATTTCTTTATTCTTTTTTTCCTCCCGAAAAGCGATCGGGAAGACAGGGGATTTTGGACCTTCGAACCGAGGGTCTATAAGGTCGATTTTTTCCCGCCGAGGGGTCGTAATAGCTCTGATCATTCACGTTTATTACGTAATTATCATCCCTGGACGTGAAGTAATAGCTCCGGCTGCTCGTGGAATTTGCTTTATTGTTGCATCATGAAGTTTCAGATTCACGGTATTCCGTACCGTTTTTAATTCGCTTTCACCTCTAATGGCTTTGAATAAATTATTATAACTACTGCTACTGCTGTTAACGTCATTATCATCATCACCATTGCTGTAATTAGTGTTATTTTTACCTTTATTGACGTTTTTACCATTATTACTGTCATTATTGTTTTCATTATCTTCATCCCTATCATCACCACCACCATCATCATCATCAATATTCAAATTACTACATATTTACCAATCTAATCAACTTCTTATATGTCAGTTCATCCACCCTTCCTTCCCTCTATTTCTATTGATTCTTCTGTCGATTCTTATCCTATCATTATCAATAAAATTACAATCCTATAAAGACACAGATCTCCGAACAACCGATGTGTTTTTCTTTTTTCTTTTTTAGATTCTGAAGCCCTTTTTAGCGGACTAAGATAATGTATGTCAATGGTACATCAAGTATGAACACTTATTTAAGTACAATCACAGAGAGAGAGAGAGAGAGAGGGAGGAAGTTATATGTATATATATACAGTATATATATATATACATATATATATATATATATATATACATATATATATATATATATAGCGATAGATAGATAGATAGAGATAGAGAGAGAGAGAGAAAGAAACAGAGAGACAGGGGGAGACACAGAGAGCATGCATACATAAGTAAATATGCATACAGTTGTTCAGTACTATATATGGACAGCAGATGCCATACAAATAGATTTTCATTTCTGTCCTTACCCTACATGGTATGGGGGGAAGGGAGGGGGACGAGGGAGGGAGAGGGAGAGGGAGAGGGAGAGAGAGAGAGAGAGAGAGAGAGAGAGAGAGAGAGAGAGAGAGAGAGAGAGAGAGATTGAGAGAGAGAGAGTATATAACAGAAACAAGAAGACGAAGAAGGAGGAGAAGGGGATAAGAGAAAAAAAATAAGGGGAAGGAAAGAGGAGGATGGGAGAGAGAAGGAGAGAAAGAGAAAGAGAAAGAGAGAGGGAGAGAGAAAGAGAAGGATCCGCAATCAGTCCCTTTCTTCACCAAATCTAAATGTTTATCATCATCACAGCATCCGCGACTATAGGATGTTAGCATACAAGGTAAGAATTCGTCTTGGTTCCTCTGCCTCGTCGATGGGGGCTTGATTGCCGTGGGAAAGTGTGTCCCAACTCGCATATATAGGCAGTCAATTGGGACGCCTTCACATACCATTGGGACTTGCTCTTATGTGTAGAGTGATGGTTAGGGTATTTGGTAAACAGATATGAATGTACTCGCACGCGGACGTATGAATACAAAGACACACGGATACACATTTATGATGTATCTGTGTTATAGGTTTGTATTCATATTAAATGAGGGGATGATCAGGGTATATATACAGATGCAACACCTACACACACACGCGCGCGCGCGCATCTCACACGACACACTATGAAGTATGTAAGACAAAAACCTTCACACACACACACACATAGAAAGAGAGAGAGAGAGAGTGAGAGAAAGAGAGAGAGAAGGAGAGCGAAAGAGAGAGAGAGAGAGAGAGAGAGAGAGAGAGAGAGATACGTTAGGTTTTGTAATTAAGGCTTTTCTGGTGATTTACAAATAATAATTGCGCAAAATAATTATTCTTTTAAGTTCCCGCAATAAATTTTACATTTTCTTCTACTCGTTTTCTGTAATAGATTTGATGGAACACTAAACGAAATAATATTTGGCGTTCCATCAGGTCTTTAGCTTATATATATATATTGCTACGCCAGTGGGTCTTTGTCTCTGTGCGAAACATGTGTTACTAATAAACTGATGTAAGCTGGACAAACATGACGTAATGTCTGGGCAAGCGGCGCG
>BOPN01008157.1:47500-48844 GCA_017312705.2 Penaeus japonicus | reverse complement strand
ATATATATATATATATATATATATATATAACATAAATCACCATCCGGCTTCATAATCACCAATGAAACGACATTGTACAAGACGTAACCATTATCAATAAAGTAAATGTCGGCAGCGACCATAGACTGGTCAGAAGTAAAGTAAAATTACAGCTAAGAAGGGAACGAAATAAACTCATACAGAAGGCTCTCGTTAATCGAACTAACATTAAGAATAGGACGACGGAATTCAGTATTAACATCCGAAACAAATACTCATATATATATATATATACATACATATATGTATATATACATATACGTATATATACATGACCAATTCAGTGAGATATTAAAGGATGCTGCACTTGAAATAGGGGGTAAAGACGAAATAGAAAAGTTCAGTAAGCTTTCGGTAGAGACAAAAAACTATGAAACAGCATAGGGACATGAAAATAACATCAATCAGAGACAAGATAGAATCAGCAGAGCTGACTAAGACGATGATAAAGAAGAAAGATGTACGCAAACACAAGAAAAATAAATGAAGCTATGCTTCCCGGCACCAGCCTTAAGGCAACAAAATGGAGGCTCGAAATAAGGAAAAAACAAATGTATGTAATGAAACTCAATGGAGAGGTGACATATAATAAAAATGAAATTTTCAAAGTAATAGAAGACTTCTATTGCGACCTATACCATTCAAACGATCAACCACGCACGGAGACAAACATAACCATTGGAGACTTTCCAAACATTACGGTAAAGGAAGTAAATAGGGCACTAAAAGGCATGAAAAGAGGAAAAACACCAGAAGACGGCTTTACTGTAGATCTTATTCAAGATGCAAGAGAGATTGCGGCAGTAAAACTGGCCAATTTTTTTAACAGATGTCTAAGCATCAGTAAAACTCCGAAATCCAGGCAAAACGCAATAATAATTTTAATACACAAAAAAGGGGACACAAAAGAATTGCTGACTTATAAGCCTCCTCTCAGTAACCTCTAAACTGTTCACAAAAATCATCACAGCCCATATCACCTATACATTAGATTCAAAACAACCCAGGGAACAGGCAGGGTTCTGCAGCGGATTCTCAACTATAGACCATACCCACACACTAGCCCCCCCCCCCCCCCCAACAGAAGAGAAAACTAATGATTATAGGAAGCCCCTATGTATGGCATTCGTAGATTATGAAAAGGCATTCGATTCGGTACAGATATCTGCAGTACTAGATGCAATTCGTAAACAAGTTCATGAAATATATTGCAGATTATTAAAGGATATATATAGAGATGGTACAGCGACCATCTAAATACACGCAGAAACCAATAAAAAAGGGTATTAGGCAGGGCGACACCAT
>BOPN01008157.1:20000-27500 GCA_017312705.2 Penaeus japonicus | reverse complement strand
TATATATAAACGAAGGGAAAAAAAAATAAAAATATATATATATATATATATATAAAGGACACAAGGAAAAAGGAAAAATATTTCACATAAAATGTCCAAAAAATACAAACTAAAATGGTGGAAGAGATAGAAAAAGAGAAGGGCGGGACGTACAGATACAAAACATTGCAAACGTGGACACAAAACAATTTTTCAGCATGTTTGAAACAAAATCCAAACGAACAGGAAATAATTTCAGTCATTATATATATATATATATATATATATATATATATATATATATATATATATATATATTTATATATACATATACATTGTATATATTTATATACATATATATGTATGTATGTATATATATGTATATATATGAATATATATTCTGAGTACATCCTGCGATGCCGAGATAAAACGGCGAATCAGGCCTTCGGTACACATAGTTAAATGTTACGAGGTCGTCTGCCACTATGTCCAAAGAGAAAGATTTTTTACCAATATGTCCTCCCCGTAATGACATATGGGTCTGAAACATGGACCATGACCAAGGAACTCGAGAGGAAATTAGTAAGTGCTCAAAGAGGAATGGAAAGGCTTATGCTAGGAGTTAGCTTAAGAGACAAGAAAACAGCCACATGGATCAGGCAACAAACAAAGGTAGAGGATATACTCAAGAGCATTAAAAAGAAAAAGTGGCAGTGGGCTAGACATATATATCGTAGAAAGGACAACAGGTGGACAAAGAAAACAACAGAATGGGAAATACACAACACAATAAGACCAAGGGCAAGACCCATGACTAGATGGCGGGATGAAATAGCGAATTTCGCAGGAGTAAACTGGAATCAGAAGACACAAGACCGGAATGACTGGAAAAGATTGAGAGAGGCCTACGTCCTGCAATGGAATGATACAGGCTGATGATGATGATGATATATATATATTTATTTATTTATAATATCACTATTCCTGACATATAATTATTAACCATGATGATATCACCCAGTTTTCTCATTTTCTCCAATATTGTAAGTTTTAATTTCTTCCATCTATCTTCGTCGTAAAATTGGCTCCCATCTTGTGGCCGTCCATTGAACTTATCACAGTCTATCTATATCTTTCCTTAGATATTGATTCAGTAACACTGCAAAGTATGATTTTTTAAAACCATATCTACGTCACATATATGAATGCTCTTTTCATGTTTGCAGTCAAGGATGGCATTTTGCGAACTTTATCGTTAATGTGGTCACATATGGATTGAGGTTCCCATTCATAAGTATTCCAGGGTATGTTTCTTGCATAGGTCGGTTATTGTCATCACCGTACCTGACTCCATGGCTTTTGTGTGCTAAATTCCATATTTCAAATTTATACAGGATGTATTGGTGAGTATATATTTGTGATTGAACAAATTTTCTCTTTTTGGAAATTGGTATGAATCCACAGTTGCTATTGATTTTTGTAGTTTTGCATTGTCTGCAAATGTATTAAGATAATTCTCTGCACTTATGTTTGGCCTTCATCCACTGAAGATTTTCTTTAACTACATCTACTTGTTCAAATTTCCATATCATGCCTTTCTGTAATCCAAGTGTACACAATCTAGCCAAACTTCTCGCTGTAGGTTTCCCAGTATTGTTCTCGTTAAAGTAGAGAAAATTTGATACACATCATCTGCTCTCCCTGAATCCGAATTGTTTATTTGATTTCATGTTGTGTCTCTCAAGTTGTTCGATCTATTGTTTCCTAACAATATTTTCTGGCAATTTATATATTATACTTGTTAATGATCATGGTGATAATTCATAAGGTTTTGCTTATCCATTATACAAGGATATTGTCCGCCATTTTCTGTGGTTTAGTAGCTTCCTTTTACTGACTGGTTTTGAAATATCAAGAATAATGGTACACGGAGTTTTTTTCACCGTAGTCTTTAAAAATCCTTAATTTACTCTATCCTGCGTGGGCTGTTCTCGATAGACTGGGTTTTAGTAACGGATTTCTTTTCTACTTTAAAGCAGGTATTTTTAACAAAGACTATTTTTAATGGCAATAATATGATCTTTCCTTATAGTTATAATGTCATTGTAGATAAGCTTAGGTAAAATCTATAGATACATCCTTCTCGAAATCTATTATTACCTGAGTATAATAATTTCTCCCAACTATAATTCTCTCTTGGGCTACTTGTTACCTAAATCATCTGAATTTCTTCCATTTCAGGCAGAGCTAAGAACAGACTAAGTATGCCCTCTCCTCAAAAAAAAAAAAAAAAAAAAAAATCTCCAACATTTTTCGCTGAAACATTTTTAGGTCTTTTCTTACGTCAGTCTTGAATCTTGGCACATATCTAACATCCACTTTATTGTTGATCTCAGTAGATCTTGAGTAAAACACGTCTATATCTCTTTGATTTGAAATGTAATCCCATTTTTTCCTGAAAAAAATATAACTTATATAATTACTTCTCCTGTGTCTACATCTCTTCTTAGGTTCCGTCTTTTCCTTTTTCCAGAAAGATTTTGATCGTGCAATTAAAATTCTCATTTAAAAGTTCCCTTTGATTTTGTTTCCATAATTCCAATTTAATCCTATAGACTGATAAGCAACTCTGAATCTAGCTTTTATTTGGTTCACTTCGTTTAACCATTTAAATCCACTACTTGCTTTACTGCTAATACCTTCCTTGTTAGTGTTCCTACCGCCTCCACTATCCGTTGACCTATCCTTTATCCAAATCCTATAATCTTTGAGCCCTAATGGTGCATGGACCAACATATTATGTCTGCATTAATCGTTTCATCTATCATTTATATTTCAAATAGTTTTGAAAATTTATCCGAATGCATGTATGTGCACGCCTTTATGTGTTTGTGAATTCAATGAACCTTAAATTTGGAAATTCTGGATTTTATGAAAAAGGTATTATAAAGTATCAAAGTAAAAGAAAGATTTTCATAGACCATCACACTTCTTTATATAAGTGAAGATTGTATTTCCATGAATTTTGAGGACTTTTCCTTGACAACATCTACTGCAGAAATGTCTCTTTTGGAGCACAGATCGGCAAAAGTCGTGCCAGCAGAATCAGGAATAACCACTCTCTTCAATTCACTCAATTTGTGGTGGTTACATCAGATATACAAACATTGCAGCACGAAAGACTTTTAACGCAGGTCAAGGATATCTTGTTCTGTATACAAGGTTGTTCTTTGTATGAATGAGGCAATGAACTACTTCAGTGTCTAATGTTTCAATTTAGACCTGCGTTAAGAGTTCATATATATGTATATGAATATATATGTATATGCATATATATGTATATGTGTATGTATATGTATATATATATATATATATTTATATATATATATATTTATACAAATATATACTTATTATCATTATCATTATTATTAACATATTCATACACTTTGCAATTACCGTGACAATATTTTCGAAAACTGAAATTGAAGTTTTTACAAATACTATACAATACCAAGTACAATCCAGTAAACATATATGGTATATGAGGAATTGTCTTTTTGTATTTGCAATAGTTCACCGCTGTTTTATATTGATATATGAATTATAGTATTTGAAAAAATATTATCATCAATTTTCCTAGTCTATGAATGAAGCCTTTTCAGGACTGCAACCCCTTCAAAAGAAAAATGCTATGGAATTAAATAATGATAAAAAATAAATACTTATTATAGAATATGTACATACATTTACATACACAAACATGTACGTACATATGTCTTATAAATAAATAAATAAATATATATATATATATATATATATATATATATATATATATATATATATATATATATATACATATATATATGTGTGTGTGTATGTATGTTATGCACGCACGCGCACATGCAGTAAGAGACATGTCACCTGAATTCTTCCCCTTTAGTACAAATACTTAACCGTAATATAACACAATTCAGGCTTGTACATCCGTCTCGTCTTATTACCGGCGACACGCGTCAAATCTGGCATCCTGTATCCCCTCATCTCGTGAGTGATCCTACGCCCAATCCCCCAATCACACGCCCTCTCGCCGTCCTTCTGTCTCTCTAGCTATCGCACACCCCGCCTCTCAATCTCTCTCTCTCTCTCTCTTTCTCTCTCTCTCCCTCTCTCCCTCCCTCCATCCCTCCATCCCTCCATCCCCCCTCTCACAGTCTCTCTCTTCTCTCTCTCTCTCTCTCACTCTATATCTCTCAAGTTGTCTCCCTTTCTCTCTGTCTATCTTTCCTCTCTGTTCTCTCTCTCGCTCTCTCAAGATAATCATCTCCATCAATCTTATCGTCTTACTTGTTATAAAGACTCAATACTAGAGACTCTCTTTCCGCTTGAGCTCTTGGAAAAAAATCCCCATGTAGCGTCTTAGTCTCCCCGCTCAAGAAACACTTTGTGGGATGTCTCCTTTTTGTCTAAGGATCACTTGGTGCCCCTCCTTTCCCTCCTACCCGCTCCCCTCCTCCTACTACCCCCTTTCTCGCTGCCCTCACCACCTCCCCTCCCTTCCTACTTCCTACCATTCTTATCTCCCTTCCTCCCTTCTCCTCGCCCTTATCTCTGTCCTTCCCTACTACCCACTCTTATCGCCCTCACTCCCTCTTCCCCATCCCTATCTATCCCTCCTTCTGTCTCCCTCATTTATGTCCCTCTCCCTTCTCCTTTATCACCCCTCGTCCTTACCCAGACCGGGTTCAGGAGTGTATAAGAAAAGCCATAAATGGAAACCAGTGGATTCTAAGACAATCGATGATACCCCGACGATCATTTGTTTTCTTCCCTTTGTTAAAAATTCAAGTGGGTCGGTAACTTGTTTTCGTGCTTATTTTCTTGTTGCTGGTTTGTTTTTGCCGTCGTCGTTGTTGTTGAATTAGAAAGTGTTTGTAATAGGATAATATAACATATTTACTAAAACTATATGAAAGTTTTGTGGCATCGGTTGTTGACTGGTGATTTATGTTATCTGAAGGAAATAATTACTCGTAACTGTTTACAAAATATATGTAATGAGTGGTTTAGTTTGAGTGCAGTGTTTTTTTTTTTTTTTTTTTTTTTTTTTTTGTGTGTGTGTGTGTATGAAAATTAGCTTTTTCTTATTATACTTGTTATACTTGTAGATGTTTCTTATCTGGCTTTATGTCAGCATACATGCTATTTATTTTTACAATAACACTTATTCGAGTAAACACAGTGACGGCTACAACTGTAATAATGTAATAATTCATATAGCATGGGATGCCGTAGCAAGTCGATCCATAATATTCTTATTGTGCTCTGTTTTGTTCTTATATTGTAATTGACGTGCTGAAGCCAGGCGCAATTACAGTTTACCTCTCGTGACCCTGAGGTTATTCTTGCTCAACTCCCGTGACACACGGTCGGATTGACACGCTCAGTGGGACGTGGCACACACACACAAACACGCGTACATACATACATACATACATACATACATACATACATACATACACACACACACAAAACACACACACACTATCACATACAAACACACACACACACACACACACACACACACACACACACACACACACACACACACACACACACATATATATATATATATATATATATATATATATATATATATATATATATATATATATGTATATATATATATTTTTTTCCTACATATATTTGGTGAATTTGGTGAAGGTTATATACAATATTTATTTATCTTATGAAATGGAACGGCTTATGTGATAAAATACATTTCCAACAAGGTCCTCCACAGTGTTTTTCTTCTGCCTTTATGGATATGTGGTGGAGTGCTCCATGCATTTTTTTAAATGTTTGCTTGATGTACGTACTTTATTTCACTATATCCAAATACAAAACTAAAGGAAGAAAAGCATAGTTCAAGATCAAGAACAATAGTCATATTTCAACATTGTTAAAACTCTACTTATCATCACATGCTTTTTTGAAAGGGAAAGCATGATTTTTTCTTGAGTAAGCGAGCATTGGTAAGGGACTCATTAACTGTTTTCTTTTATATTTAATATGTTTGGATAATGATAGATCATAACTTTGAAGAAATTATGAATGATACTGAACAACAACGAAAGAGATGAAATTGACGTGTTTCGATCAGATTTCCCTCAAATGAAATCGAGGCACGAGACCTTCCATCTGTAACGTTGTTATTCAAGCATCCTCCATTATTCAGCCGCATTCGATTCACAGTTGCTCCAAAGAACTGGAATTTAAATCGAAAAAAAGGAGAAAAACACTGAACAAACTAATGGAAAAGGAAGGTAATAGAAGTACGTGTGATTTGGAATGTCATAGCACTGATTACAAAGCCTATCTTCTTAAATAACTAACGAGAGGGGGATGTAAATTATGCATTAATGTGAAGTGGGTAACTCGTAAATAATTACGAATCTAATAGTTCATTAGGGAGGCAACGCTAATTGGATATTCATTAGGCACGATCAATCTAAATAAAACATCATACCATGATAACAAACTATACTCTTACTTGCAAAAGAGGAAAAGTCGAACACCGTATCAGATCTCCATCCAAGTTATTCAATGGTTTGTCCATCCAAAAATGCTAACCCTCTTTCTCTTATAAACGTCCTGGCTTGTCGAATTTACTTAAAATACATTTATTGGGTGTTTTAGTTGTATGTCTAAGAATAAGAGGTGTGTAAAATAATTTCAAAATAGGTTAGATGAGCTGTGCAATAGATTTTGACGGGAAAAGAGTCGCGTTGTATAGAGTAGTAGTAGTACCAGTGATGTAGAGGTAAAGCACGGAACAATAGAAAAATCTGAAGATATAAAACGCGCATTTTATTCTAAAAACAACATAAAAAAATGATTTGTTATATGTGAACTTGTGACGTTAGAGGAAGGAGGAGACCGAAACCAAGTTTACTACAATATCAAATGAAATTAAAATTACTCATTGCCGATTTTTATATATATTTGTTTCTTGGTTAGGTTCATTAAGGTAAGTTCACGCGCTGGCACAGGTACTATGGTAAACATTGATAATCATTTTTTTCTTTCTTTCTTTCTTTCAAAATTGTAGGGTCCATGGACCTTGATTGGTATCGCTTCTTTTATGTGTACTTACATATTTCATTTTTTCCCCTTCTTTTCGTTTCGTATCTGGGCTCTTGATGAAAGAGAACCTCGCACAGATTTAAGAGAAAGAAGCAAGAAAAAGAGAAACCCAATGTTTACTCTCCAGTTAATTACAAGTGTTGCTGTTAGAATTAAGAGAGATGTTAGAAATGAAAATAATGCACTGTACACTATACGCCAAAAAAAAAAAAAAAAAAAAAAACTATATACGTGAGTGATATCTAATTGTCTTGCGTACTTTGATTACGGTACTAATGATTAATTAATACTTAGATATTGTCATGTGGCTTTAGCACTGTCGTCCCTCCATTTGCGCTTAAGGGAGGTGCACCCATACAAATGGATTATGAATTAGAA
>BOPN01008156.1:28954-31454 GCA_017312705.2 Penaeus japonicus | reverse complement strand
GTGTTATTGTGGCGAGTTTGTTTGTGTTTACAGTGCAGTTTTGCTGATCGTGCCGCGCCTGACAAGGGGTAGTTATGGCCGTGTTAGCGGTGCCGAATCGAGAAAGGAACCAGTACGCAGGAAAATAAGGAAGATGTTTAATGAATGCTTTCCATCCAACCTACTAATTGTTCATGAAAATGCTCTCTACTTACCCTCTCAACATCTCACCAATATGACAATATGATTGTCTCCTTTCGATATGAATTCATGCAATCAATGTAATCATGTAATCAGCTCCATCAGAGAGGGGCAAAGTAAGTGCTCCGCTTCATTATCAGAATTTCTTCCGTAGAATCTCCAGTATAATTGCAGGAATTCATTGTCCGTTTAGAACACAAACTCTGTAGGTCTTGCACACTCGGCTGAAGTATTCAAAAATGTAGTTTCATGTATGTTTATTGAGGGTACACGTGGCCAGTCTTATTCTTATTACGAGTGTTATTATCATTATCAATTTTATCATAGTTGTTGGTATTAGTATCATTGTTATTATCACTCTAATTGTTGTTATCATCGTTTTTATTACTATAATTGTTGTCATTATATTCATCATTTGTAATTATTATCATTATCATTATTGTCATTATCATCATTAACAATATTGATATTATGATGATGATTATTATCATCGTTATTATTATGATTGTTATCATCCTTACTGTCGTTATTACTATTATCATCGTTATCCCTATTACCATTAATATCATTAATATTATAGCGATAATGATAATTATTATCAATATTTGTAGCAGTAGTAACTGTAGTAGTAGTAATAATACGAGGAGGGGGAGGATGAGGGAAAGGATTATGATTATGGCTACCATTGCCATTAAAGTTATCATCATTATTATTATCATTACTATCATTATTATCATTATCATTGTTATTAGTACTATTATTATTATCATTATTATATTAATGATTATTATTATTTTTATTATTATCATTATTGTTATTATTATATCAATGATTATTGTTATTGTTATCATTATCATTATTATTATTATCATTATTATTGTTATAATTTCATCATCTTTGATATCATAATCATTATATTTTTTATGTTATTAATGATTTGTCTTTCTTCTGGTATGATGGTAGCAACATTTACATATTTACAACATATCCTATTTGTATTTCCTAGATGCCTGTTTTTTTTGTTTTTTTTCCATTTGCAGTGAACATGATTTGATTGCTTTAATTTCTCCTTCAGTTGTCTCATCTTCGCTCCCGAGTCATTCCCCGTGATCCGATTGCGTCCACTCACCGTCACTACGACGGCCACTTGATCGTTTCTGACGCGACATGTCATCGTGGCAGGCTACGCACGCTCGTACGCGTAGGGCGAAGCACCTGCTCTCCCTTTGCTTCTCCTCCTCTTCATCAGTCGAGGAAGGTTCAGCATCCTAACTCTCCTCCACTCTCGACCCCCCTCCCCCCCTCCAGTCGAGGAGGGTCCAACATCCTATCTGCGCTCCACTCCTGATCGCCCCCCCCCCCCAGTGGCCCTGAAAATCGACCTGCTGTGGTGCGTAATTCATGGCGGAACCTCGATGACATTTCTTGCGACTGCAGCTCGATAAAGTGTCCGCACGGGAAAGGCTTCACGCAGATCATATCGATTTATTCTTCTCTTTTCGCTTTTTTTCTTATCTACTTTTTTATGGCCTCTTGTTATGGCCTGTCGTAAGACGAAAGATGATTCCAAAAGGCGCAGTATCGCGGAGTCGCAGCAGCTTTCATGCATCGACCGAATGTCTTCTGGTCTTCAGAGATGTGGCTGCAGTAATTCTCGAACCTGACCTTTAGGAAATGGCGAGCGCGGCTTCGGCGAAAGGTCTTGGGAGAGAGGGAGACGCAGATTGTAGGGGGGGGGGGGGGCGGCGCGGGAACATAGACGAAGAAAACGGGCTTTGAAGAGACGGAGAAGAGGGAAGGTGAGTGGGTGGCGAGGCACAAAATAATGGATACAATCTGATGACGTGTCAAGAAATGGCACAAGTAACAATTACTATTAAAATCTTTATCGTTATTGTTATTGCAACAAATACCACTTCCTTGCCCTGAAATTTGTTAAATGGTTGTTTTCGAACAGCGTGAGGTTGGAGACAGCGGAAGCGCGAGGGAAGGTGCTGGTCAAAAGGAGAAGAGAAAATGAGATGCGATGAGAAGGAGACGAAAACGTTTGGGGATTAAGTAAGATGAGCGAATGTGGGGAAGCGATGGGGCAGTTTGAGGACGACTCAGTGGAAAGAAAGGTTAAGGAGGGCTTACCTGAAGGAGCCAGGGCTGCGTTCCTAAAGGGCGGGGGTAAGATAAAGGCGGCGTATCTGTGGAGAGAGCAAGGGGGAGGGGGCGAGGCAAGGGGGAGGGGGCGAGGCAAGGGGGAGGGGGCGAGGCAAGGGGGGGGGGGCGAGGCAAGGGCTGCGAGGAACATAAGGGGAATGGGTACATCTGG
>BOPN01008155.1:5000-7500 GCA_017312705.2 Penaeus japonicus | reverse complement strand
CGGGGCATGAGGTAGAGAGGAGAGAAGAAGAGAGAGGAGAGAAGAAGAGAGAGGAGGAGGAGAGGAGAGGAGAGAGGAGGAGAGGAAGCTAAATCCACTCTCTCCGAGCAGACTGAAGACAGGAAATGATATCCTCACTCCATCACGAGACATTTCCAGATTAGTACAGAGGAGAGGAATGCCTCTGTCGCTCCTCTCCATTGGTTTAAGTGTCTTTCCGCTACGACTGTTTGTTGTCTCGCAGGATCTCGCTCTGTGTATGCCTCTTTCTCGGTCTGTTTCTTTCTCTCTTTCTCTCTCTCTCTTGATCTCTGGCTGTCTTTCTGTCTTTCTCTCTCTGTGTCTGTCTTTCTCTCTCTCTCTTTCTCTTTTTCTCTCTCTTTCTCTCTCTCTCTCTCCCCCCCCCCTCTCTCTCTCTCTCTCTCTCTCTCTCTCTCTCTCTCTCTCTCTCTCTCTCTCTCTCTCTCTCTCTCTCTCTCTCTCTCTCTCTCTCTCTTTCTCTCTCTCCTTCTCTCTCTTTTTCTTCGCCTCCTTCTTACCCTCCCACTCCAACTCCTTCCTCCCTCCCCCTCCCACTCCCCCTCCGCCTCCTCACCCTCCTATCCCCTCTCCCACACCCTCCCTCTTCCACTCCCTCCTCCCTCTCTCTCTTACTCCCCTCCTCCACTTCCTGCCCTTTGTGTCCCTTCCTAACTCCTTCCCCCCTCTCCCTCCTCCCTCTCCCACTCCCTCTCCCACTCCCTCCCTCCTCCACTCCCTCCAACTCCCACTCATTCCCTCTCCCACCTCCTCTCACTCCCACCCCCACGCATTCCCACTCCCTTCCCCTACCACTCCCTCTTTCCCTCTCCCACCCCCTCCCACTCCCACTCTCACTCCCACTCCCTCTCCCACTCTCTCCCTCTCCCTCCCACTCCCACTCCCACCCTCTCCCCCACCCTCCCACTCCCTCCCTCTCCCATCCCCACCCACTCCCACCCACCCTCTCCCACCCACTCCCACTTCCTCCCACTCCCACTCCCTTCCTCTCCCTCCCTCTCCCACTCCCTCCCACTCTCCCACCCCCACCCACTCCCACTCCCACTCCCACTCCCACTCCCTCCCACTCCCTCTCCCACCCCCTCCCTCTCCCACCCACTCCCACTCCCACCCTCTTCCACTCCCTCCCACTCCCACTCCCTCTCCCCAAAAAGTGACTAATCAAACTGACGATCGGCGAGAGGAGAGAGTGAAGGAAAACGAAAGCGAGAAGAGGAAGGGAAAAGCTCGGGTCTGGGGAGGAAAAATGAGGGAGAATCGACGAGAGGAAACCCGTAATGAGATGAAATGGACAGCCGAAGAAAAAGGTTGATGTGAAATGGTGTAGACAGAGATGAGGGAATGAGATTGGATTGAGGGGGGAAATGAGAGGTGTTGGTGGTGAAGGAGGTGGAGGAGAGAGAGAGAGAGGGAGGGAGAGAAGGGAGGGAGGGATAAGAGGGAAGGAGTGAGAGAGAGGGAGAGAAGGGGGGAAGGAGTGAGAGAGAGGGAAAGAGTGAGAGAGAGGGAAGGAGGGAGAGGGAGGGAGAGAAGGGGGGAGGGAGGGATAAGAGGGAGAGAGTGTGTATGTGAGAGAGGGGGAAGAGGGAGGGAGAGAAGGGGGAGAGGGAGGGATAAGAGAGAGAGAGTGTGTATGTGAGAGAGAGAGGGAGGGAGGGAGAGAAGGGGGGAAGGAGGGGTAAGAGGGAGAGAGTGTGTATGTGAGAGGGGGGGAGAGGGAGGGAGAGAGGGGGGAGGGAGGGATAAGAGGGAGAGAGGTGGGGAGAGGAAGGGAGAGAGGGAAAAGGAGGGGTAAGAGGGACGGAGTATGAGAGAGGAAAGGAGTGAGAGGGAGGAAGGGAGGGAAGGAGGGAGAAGGGGAGAAGGAAGGAAGGAAGAGTGAAAAGGAGAGAGGGAGAGGATAATGAAGAAAGAGAGAGATAGAGATAGAAAGAGAGATAGGAGAAAGAAAAGAAAAAAGAGAGAGAAAAAAATTCACTCGACACGGCGCGGCAACATACATCCTCTACCCCCCACCCCCACTCCCGCCTTCAACCAAGACGTCCTGAACACATCCTACAGATTCCTACAGGACAGAATCACCGACCTACTCCTCCTTCAACATCCTACTTCACACCGAACGCCTTACGCTCCGGTTCCCTTGTAACACCGGCAGGATTGCAACCGAGGACTCTAAACCAAGTCAAGCTGACCTGGTTAGAAAAAAAAAAAAAAAAAAAAAAAAAAAAAAAAAAAAAAAAAAAAAAGAGAGAGAGAGAGAGAAAAAGAGAGAAAAGGAAAAAAAAGTGATGCTAATACGCCCGCCTTTGCGTTCTGTTGCAGGGTAAAGCTTTCTCGTTATAGCCTTCTGACCTCATCCTGGAAAGTGAAAAAATAACTAGACTTTCACACGTCAGTTTCGGTTTGTGTACGACGCGTCTCATACCTCCTCTATCTATTTATCTATCTATTTATTTATTTC